>JAUTBS010026620.1:0-22087 GCA_032361285.1 Aequorea victoria
TCTCCCTATCTAACATGCCTAAAGTGTAAGTATGCATAGAAAGCCTTAGTTTTAGGTTAGATTTTATTTTCTTATTTTCTTTTGCATGTTCTCTCTTTAACCCCCTTTCTGTATGTGTTACTTTCGATAAATTTAAGACAAGAACTGAATGGAATGGTTAAGTAGAGGCCGATCCTCAGATCGGGCGAGAGAGGTGCCTAACACCTTCCCCTTTCATACCCTGGCTCCCGAACCAAGATCTCTGGTAATGACGAGCTGGTTTACCTTGAAAACAGCCCCTTTTTGGTTTCTTGGTTTTCCTAAAACCAAGTGACGACTCAGAAAAACTCGCGCGGTCCCCAACCCATGGACATGCATTTCGAGGGAAAACCCTTCTCCCCTTTCCATATCCACCCATCTCCGTGGGAGGACGGGGGCGCCGAGAGGGCGGGGCCCCCACAGAAGCGTGTATCGCCGGGATGAAAGCTGCCTTGAAATTGGGTGCGAGAAAGTTAGAAGTGATCGGTGACTCTGCCTTAGTCGTTTTCCAAGCCATTAAGAAATGGAAAGTCAAGGAAGAGAATCTGATGCCATACTACTAAGAGCTCGATCGACTTATTCCCAATTTTGAGGAAGCTTTTCATCCATGTACTTTGGCTTCAGAATAAATTTTCTGATGCCTTTACTACTCTTGCCTCCATGACTGACATAACCATAAAGGCCAAAATGAGGCCTTTGGTGATTGAACAGATGAGCATGTGAGCATACGAAATTACAGCCTTAGAGCAAGAAGAAGGAGATGGTTTGCCGTGTTTCTACAACATCCAAAACTTGATTGAGGAGGGAAAATACCAAGAAAATGCCAGTGAAAAGGACAAGAGAGCCATCAAAAGATTGGCAACTCAGTTCGTCATTTGTGCCGGAAAGCTGTACAAAAGGGCTTATCTGGGGGTCAACAAATTTTGTGTAACAGACGAAGAATGTCAAGAAATCATAAAAAAAATGCACGAAAGAGTTTGTGGGCCTCACATGAATGGGATGATGTTGGCCAAAAAGATCTTGCAGCAAGGCTATTTCTGGATGACAATGGAAATGGGCTGTGTTAGGTTCGTCAAAAGATGCCGCAAATGCCAAATCCATGCAAATCTAGTATATCTTCCACCATTAGAATTATACAGTATGACTTTTCCATGGCCATTTTCAGTCTGGGGAATAGACATCATTGGCAAGGTCACGCCGAAAGCTTCGAATTGACACAAATTCATCTTGGTAGCCGTCAACTATTTCACAAAATGGGTCGAGGCTGCTTCTTTTTTAGTCCTCAAAACTTCTCCCATGGCCAAGTTTATCAAGCATAACATCATATGCCGATATGGTGTTCCTCATAAAATTATATCAGACAATGGATCCCATTTCCAAGGGGAAGTGCTAGATTTAATGGAAGAATACAGAATCACTGCGCACAAGTAATCCCCATACAAGCCACAGACAAATGGAGCAGTCGAGGAGACTAATAAAAATATTAAAAGAATCTTGCAAAGAACAATAGAAGCCAGTAAAGATTGGCCGAAAAAGTTATCGTTTTCCTTTTGGGGCTATAGGACGTCAATCCGAGTCTCGACAGAAGTCACCCACCACTCTCTAGTATACGGCATGGAAGCTATTCTACCCACAAAGTTAGAGGTTCCTTCTCTCCGAGTAATAGCAGAGTGAAGTATACTAGAAGCAAAATGGCAGAGGGATCGTTCTGAGGACTTACTTTTGTTTGACGAAAGGAGACTGATGGCGCTCTTTCACGTTCAAGACTATTAGAAAAGGATTGCCCGGACATTTAACAAGAAGGTCAAAACCAAGGACCTCAAAGAAGGAAATCTCGTACTCAAAGAAATTTGAGCCCCTATCTTTGATACAAGAGGGAAATTCAAACCAAATTGGGCTGAGCCATATATAATCAAAGCCATTATGATGGGAGGATCCATTATTATTATGGACCTGGACGGAAACACTTTCAATACCCCAACCAATTTGGACCAGCTCAAAAAGTATTACCCTTAAAAAAAATATATATGAAAATAAGAGAGGCTCATTGGGTTTTAAAAAAAAAATGATGAAATCAATAACCCAGGCAAAAGTAAGAGCAGCCCACAAGGTTAAAAACCCGAAAGGGAGACTTTGACAAAATAAAGGCATCAAAAAAAGAAGAATGTTAAAACCCAGAGTTGGACCCAGACCGAAACTACGTTGTGGCCTGATTCATTTTTTTTGGGATACCTACACAACTTCAATTTGAAGTTCGGTCCAAACCTGTACACAAATAAATCGCTCCCACAAAAAAAGAGAAAAAGAAAAAAGGGAAAACACTTACCCAATTACTTCATCTTTGAAAACCCTCTATCTGATTATGATTTCAATGTAAAGATATTTTTAAATTCTTTTGATTAATTTTCATTATATGGCAAGAACGAACATCAAACCAACGAAGTGAGAAGATCAAAGATCAGAAAATGGAAAAGTTTTCATTACTTAGCTTTAAACGAATAAATTTTATACATGAAAAGGAAAAAGTGCAAGTCCTAAGTCTTTTTCTAAAAATAAAAATAAATGAGAAAGATGATAACATAATAACGGAAGTGCCACAGGAATAACTAGATTGAGTCCTCCCTTCTTCATATCGTTGTCTTTTTCCCACTCTATATCCCCTCCCAGCTGTTTGGATTACATCATAAAGACATCACTCAAGGATTTTTTGAGTCAATCATCCTTCGAGATGACCAGAACTGCCGATAAAGCTCCAGAAATAAAGTATAATGAGAAGAAGTGGATATGTGAGTCACTGCCAAAGGGCCCGATTGAGCACGACCCAACTGACGTAGAATGCGAGAAGAAAAATAGAAAGTGGTCAACCTCAAGCCTACGAACAAGACGCCAGAATGCTCCATGGTCGAAGCCGTCGCTACAGGAATAGTCCACCAGGGACAACTCCAACAGATGTTTTTGCCCATCTAAGCTTCAAAGAAATCTTGCCACTCAGGCATGGTAATGCAAGGTAGCAAACCCCTATTTGCAGAAATGCTCTCGGAATATACACCCCCGCTAGTGGATACTCCAAAATATTCACCTTCTCCATCAACCAGATCTGAGAGAAAAATACAAAAAAAAAGAGTTGAGTAGAAAAATTGAGAGATATATAAAAGGAGAGTTGATTGGAAAAATTCAGAAACATGAGGAAAAGGAGAGTCTGAGTAAAAAAATTGAGAGAAACATGTAAAAAATGAGGTTTGAGAGATACCTGAAGGAGTAGGGGACTGCCCGCAAAAGCAAAAGAGACACCAAACTACACAACATCCAAACCAATTAGTGTCTCTGCCAGGATCAGTGGTACAAAATTCTTTTCCTCCTTTATTTGGGAGGCTACATGTACTAAGGTAGTGCTGACATCGTCATCTCCTGGGGAAAGAAGAAAATGGGCCAAAAGACAGATGCACAAGGCATAACGACGACAAGACTGCAAAGAAAAATTAGAAAGAGAGCTGGCAGGACGGAAGCGGCTCACCAGGCAGGATGAGTCGAGAATCCCACAAGGCAGAACGAGAGAAGCCTCACTACTGCTCAAACTGCATAAGTCCCTCAAGAGTTTCTTTAGGCTCGCGAGAGATGTGCGAATCAAAATCTCCTCTCAAGAGAAATGATGCAGAATAGCTTCAAACTCTTCGATGGTCAGACAAAGCTCTTTGTCTCCAAGTCTGAAAGTATGAGCCACCAGATCCCACAACTGAGTGGATGCCTTCAAAAAATTCCAGTCCATCATCACGGATCTTAAATGGAAAAGTGCGTTCAAACCAAAATTCCCAAAATTGTTTTGCTCGATCTTTGTAAACTCATTGGTCCAACAAGAGAGAGAGTTTTGGGTTGAAGAAGCCATGTTACAGAATCAGGGATGACTGTTAAGAGAAGGATGGACATCCTTTTATAGAGGATCTGGGGGACCATAACTTGGCCTTGAACTTGGCTTGAACATGGCGCGTGCCACCTCATCATAGCGCGCGCCATATAACATAGCGCTGCGCCATGTCATCCTTTTATGGCGCGCGCCACCTAAGCTTTAAAAGAAACATTTTTGTTCTCTCCCCCTGCTTCATATCTATGTCGTCACCACTATCACTTAACGTCTATGGAATTTTAGTGTAACCACTTCAGTCTATGCCTTATTATCTCCTAACATCCGTAAATATGCATTCGTACAGATATAAACATACAACATAAAATTCCAGAAAAAAGCGAGTACAGCACCAAAAATAAATAAATATACCTCCTGTATATATGTAATCTTTGTACATAAATATGAACTCTCTATAAATAAAATCCTTGTATATTCATGAATCTTGTAAATATTCTTGTAAAATAACTTCTTGTATAAACTTCTTTGTAAATAATACCTCTTGTACATAATAAATCCTATAATTAATTCATGTACATAAATAAACTTTAAAATTCTTATATAAACCCTATACATATCCTACACATACAACCCTGTACATAACCATCCCTGTACATAATCTTATAAATAATCAATCATATACATACATAATTCCTATATATAGTAAACCTCTGTAAATATACAATCTGTGTCAATAAAGTGCAACCTATGTATATAAATAAAAATATTCATACAGAAGAAGAAAAGAAAAAGAAACTAAAAAAGGAGAATGGTAGAATAATCCAATCAGGCACGAAGGCCTATGCCACAAAAATAATAAAATTTATATGCCATTAAAAGAAAAGTGTATCTCAGGTACATCCAATAAAGGAGAGAAAAACATAGGACATCCTAATCGTGTCGGCGACGAGTGCGACGCGAAGGCTCCGAGATGGAGGATGCAGAAGTAGTGGCATTTCCCGAGTCGAAGTCCTCGTCACTATCGGCCTGACACATTCGAACTCCAGTCCATAGAGAAGATCCCTGAGAAGCAGCTGCAGATAGACTGGCAGCAGTTGGAGTGGCGGCATGAGAGGACGAGGATGTCCCATTAATGGAGGTACGACTGACAGAGAGAGGCTGCAAAAAAAGAGAGAAAGAGAAGAAAGAATAAGTACAGTTAGAATATATATATATATTTATGCAGAACTAAACAAAATGAAAAAAAAAAAAAAAGAGAAAGGCGTACGAGTGAATAAATAAGAACACTCACCGGACGAGGAGGAAGGTGAGTACGTTGGGGGATGAGATGCACGTGTGCCTCCACGAGCATCTGGGTCTGCTGCCTCACTAGGATCATCAGACCCAAAATAGTAGTGAGGAAGCTCTCCATATAAGCACGGGGGACCTAGAGGACTTGAAATAGAAACAAAGAATCAAGAAAAGAAAATATTAGACAGACTAACATATTTGGTTAAAAGAATGAGAGGCATAAAGTAAAGAGAGAAAAGTAGGAAGTACTTGCTCATCCCCACCGTCAAGACGTATCTCCAATACCTCGAGAGTGGGAATATGAATGGCACACGAATGCCTATCAGGAAAGGTATTCACTACCCAAGGTAATGGAGGTACGGAAGAAGAGGCTTGACTTAGAGTATGAGCCCGAACGCCAGCAGCGGAGGCAGCTCGAGTAGTCGCACCACCACCACCACCAGTAGGAGCAGGACGACCACCCACTACCGGAGGAACCTGAGACGTCGAGGACTGTCCATCTTGCACATCTACAAGCTAGATGCCAATCATACGCATTAGATGGTTGCACACAAAGGCAGCATACTCCCTATCGGCTAAGAAATCCCCAGTTGTGAAGCCGTATAATGCCTTGATGACGTCCTCAAATGACATGGCGTGCATCGACCTCATGCTGAGTGAGAGTGGCTGAGGGACCCAGAAATGGCCCAACCACAGCGATTGTCAGACTACTCGCTCGCCTAAAAACAACTCCCGGCGAAACGAACCCTCCAGCAGGATCCTCATCTGATGAGCCTAGTGGCTCCTCATCAGGTCCTCGTCTGCCCTAGCCTCCATGCCCTCCCACTCCTGCCAATTCACCTAAAAAATAAACAAAGCACATGTTACATACAAGAGGAATCATTAAATAATCAAATATGCATAAATTTAAAATGGAACATACCTGTGCAGGGGATATGTGATCCAGATGGAGACGATAGGTATTCAAATCCTTTATGCTCTCCTTCCTCCCTCAAGTGCTTCGACCCAACCGAGCTGCCCGTGGGATGATCTGGGGATCTGAGTGAATGTTCTCTGGGGATGATAAACCCAGGAACTCCTAGGCCCACAGCTATAAATGAGAAAAGATAAAAAAGAGAAGAAATACAGAAAATATAACAAAAATAAATAAACAGAATAAGTGTTAGGCCAGGTCAATAAGTGATAAGGTACAAATGAACTAAAAAGACAAAGAGTGTGATCAAAATCAAACCTCGAAGATCCACCAGTACCCTATCATGGACATCTTCTTGGCCTAAAACACGGACCACAGGCTGGTGTACAAGGTGGCCAATGCTGCTCCTCCCCAGTCGAAGGACAATACCCGGTGGAGATCATGCAACACTCCTAAAAAGTACAACTGAACGGTGTTATTCCTGTTCGTGAATAGGAAAGCACTGAACAGATAGAGCAAGAATGCCCGAGAAACCCACTCGAAGTGGCGGAGCTCGGTACATTCAAACCCTATGTAGCTCTCTACAAGCCAAGCATACCGGATACGTCCCGATCAGCCTGAGGTGGGACCACACCTAGCCATTAGGTGAGTGCCTCCGGGCACGAGCCGACAGTGGGGTTAAGAGGGGTCGAATCTCCCCTACCCTGATCCCCGTGATCATAGCAAAATCTAGCGGGGTCAGGGTGGCCTCGAACGATAAAAAATGGAAGGTATTGGTGGTGTCCCACCACCTCTTTGCTAACATCGTCGTGACTACTCAATCATTATGAGTACTCGTGACGAGGGGATAAATTGGCCAAACCCGGATCCATCAATAAGAGCCTGGCTCCCCAGAGGGAGAACCTCATACCACTCGAGGATTTGGGAAGAGCCTCTAAATCTCCGTAGATAGTTGCCAGTCTGCAAAAAAGAAGAAAAATACAAAAATCGTCAGATAATATAAACTAGAATAAGAAAGATAAAAATAAAAAAGAGAGCATAATCTGACTAAAAAAATAGAAAATTCACCATGTTAGGTAGCAGGAAGTGTAACTTAATTTGAGCAAAAATAGAAAGTTCAATAAACCTAAGAAAGCGTGCACACGTTTACTTAGTGACCAAGAAAATTGAAAATTTCCATCTCAGGAAGCGTGAAAATGCAACCTAAGTTGGACCAAAAGCGGAAGGATCCAATAAACCTAGAAAAGCACGAAAACGCTTATCTAGTGACCTAAAAATAGGAAATATCACTAAAATTAGGAAGCGTTGAGCAACCTAACTCGGTCAAAAATAGAAAATTCAATAAGTCAAGGAAAATGTGAAAAATACTTACCTAATGAATAAAAAAAAGATCAGTTAAATTCCTCTCGGGAATACATTCAGCACAACCCAAAGTTGGTCGGGACGAACAGAGATCCAGCTAATTTGGGGAAGCATTCGGATCGTCCGGTAAGTCATCAAGCGCAGGCGCGATACGTAACCTAAATTGGGTAGACCGAAGGAAAGTCCTTCCTTCTCGGGAAATGTTGATACATAACCCAAGTCGATATTAATTAAAAATATTAAAAACTCCCTAGAAAAATGTGCAAACATTTGTCTAGGAACAAACAAAAAAGATTAGTTAAATTCCTCTTGGGAATACGTACAACACAACCTAAAGTTGGTCGGGATGAATAGAGACCCAGCCAAGATAGGAAAGTATTTGGATCGTCCATTAAGCCGTCAAACCCAGGACCCAATGCGTAACCTAAATCAGGAAGATTGAAGGGAGGCCCTTTTTTCTCAGGAAATGTTGACACGTAACCCTAGTCCAAATTAATTAAGAATATTAAAAAACCCTAAAAAATGTGCAAATATTTGTCTAGGGACAAACAAAAGAAGATTAGTTAAATCTCTCTCAAGAATACGTACGACACAATCTAAAGTTGGTCGGGATGAACAAAGATCCAGCCAATTTGGGAAAGCATTCGGATCATCTGTAAGTTCATGAGCCGCAGGCATGATACGCAACCTAAATTGGGCAGATCGATGGGAAGCCATTATTTCTCGAAAAACATTGATACGTAACCCAAGTCAGAATTAATTAAAAAAAGTAATAAATAAAAAAATTCTTAGATAAACGTGAAAACATTAATATAGGGACAAACAAAAAAGGGTCACTTAAATATCTCTCAAGAATACATATGATACAACCTAAAGTTGGTCGGGACGAACAGAGATCCAGCCAATTTGGGAAAGCATTCGGATCGTCCAGTAAGTCATCGAGTGCAGGCGCGATACGTAACCTAAATCGGGTAGACCGAAGGGAAGCCTTTCCTTCTCAGAAAATGTTGATACGTAACCCAAGTCAAAATTAATTCAAAATATTAAAAAAAGACCCTAAAAAAATGTGCAAAAATTTGTCGCAAAAACTTGTCTAGGAATAAAAAAAGAGGTCAGTTAATTCCCTCTTGGGAATACGTACAACAGAACCTAAAGCTGGTCGGGACGAACAGAGATCCAGCCAATTCGGGGAAGCATCTGACAGTCCATAAACTCAAAAGTGGATGGATGCGTAACCTAAGTTGGGTAGACTGAAGGGAAACCCTTCCTTCTCGGGAAACGTTGATACGTAACCCAAGCTGGAATTAAAAATAATCAAAAATTCCCTAGAAAAATGTAAAAACATTAATCTAAGGACACACAAAAAAGGTCAGTTAAGTTCCTCTCGAAAAAACGTACGACAGAACCTAAAGTTGGTTGGGACGAACAGAGATCCAGCCAATTTGGGAAAGCATCTGACAGTCCGTAAAGCCCACAACTGGATGGATGCGTAACCTAAATCGGGCAGACCAAAAGAAAGCCCTTCCTCCTC
Organism: Aequorea victoria; assembly: GCA_032361285.1. Classification (NCBI taxonomy): domain Eukaryota; kingdom Metazoa; phylum Cnidaria; class Hydrozoa; order Leptothecata; family Aequoreidae; genus Aequorea; species Aequorea victoria. The sequence goes on from JAUTBS010026620.1 coordinate 8,974, forward strand.
GGGAAACGTTGATACGAAACCCGAGTCTGAGTTAATTAAAAATAAATAAAAAAAATCCCCTAAAAAAATGTAAAACCGTTTGTCTAGGGACAAAAATAAAATTTCCACTGTGAAAAACTTTAACACGCAGCCCAACGGCAGAAAACCAAAAACATACATATATGTAAAAAAATGGAATAAAAAATACAGGGTTCAACCTAATCATGAATTCTTTTTTTAAATTCAGATCTGTTTTAATTTTTAGAGGTTCAAGTTATTTGGTGTTCCGAGCAATTATCCATCCAAATGCTTCGGTCCTACCCTGTGCATACATCTAAGTCCATAATTCTTTTCTTAAGTTTTATGGATTTCTTTGGTTCAAATTAAGCAAAAAAGAAATAGAAAAAAAATACGTGACAGTTCGACACCAAGAAATGATCGCCTAGAGATCGAAGCAGCAATGTCGGGTCTGTGCTGGTGTCGGCGTAGTAGAAGCGACTGGCCGACAAGAACTCTCAAGAATGGACCGGAAGATTGTACCGCGCCGGGTCGAAACACCCCAGCATCTCCCCAGTCAGAACCCCGCAGAAGGGATCCGGGACTTGAGGGTTGTCCACCACTGGCTCCTTAGTGTGGCGCTCGGAGGGTCTACCCTCCTCCATGGCCCAGGCAGCGTCGGCAGCACCAAGCAGGCCATCCATGGCAGTAGATAGCTCAGAGGCCTCTAGATGGTGCGACTGACTCGAAAGAGAGCCACTGAGCCCTATAAATGAGTCCAGGTTCTCTAAAAATGATTCAGTGGTTTGAGGCTGTGTGGGGACTACCGTGACATCAACCGGGACTACAGTCGCTGGAGCTTCCAGAAAAGGATCTACCTCGTGACCCACGCTGCCTTAACCAGGGTTCACACCGCTAGTTATCTGGTTGTCGTTTATTGTTATCGGGAAAGTTGTAAGTTAGAAAATCGGAGAATAGAGAGAGTATAGAGGATTGAGAGTGTACCGGTAAAGAGTCGAGTGCGTGAGGCCAAAATCAACCACCGCGTGGATGGATATAAACAAAACTCGCGACCCTTGGAGTACCTGACATGCGCCACTCCCCTCCTAGTGGCATTCCATATCGACATAGCGTTGCCCCACTTCCCTCCTTCAACCCAGTGCTGTGCCACTTCACTCCTAGGTGGAACGCCAAACCATGTAGCGCTACACCACTTCCTCCTCTCGCGCTAGGCCAACCCAATCATCACCTAGCGCCACGCTACCTCTCTCCTCATGATGCCAGACTAGTCAAGAGATACGTGGCGTGAGCCACGTATCCACCTCCCATTTGTCAATTTATGAGTTTCAAATTAAAAAATCCTAAAATTCGGGGTCCATCCTCGATGAAAGAAAATTTCAAAATCCATTTCGATCACCGAAATCATCCAGCTACTCATGCCAAACTTCATTCTCACACCCTGGGATTCCAATGAAAGTCCATCTCACGACCTTAAACTGAGTGCTTTGGGTCCATCACATGACCTAAAACTGAGTCATAGGTCCATCTCACGACTTTAAACTGAGTGCCTTGGGTCCGTCCCTCGACCTATAACCGAATAAATAGGTCCGTCTCATGACCTAAAAATGAGTACCTTGGATCCATCTTATGACCTAAAACTAAGTAAATCCGTCCATTCATGACCTTAAAAGGATAGCACACAGTCCGGCATGACTTTAAACTGAGCACGCGGTCTGGTATGACTCTAAACTGAGCACGCGGTCCTGCATGACTTTAAACTGAGCACGCGGTTTGGCATGACTTTAAACTAGGCACGCGGTCCGGCATGACTTTAAACTGAGCACGCAGTCTGGCATAACTTTAAACTGAGCACGCAGTTTGGCATGACTTTAAATTGAGCACGCGGTCCGGCATGAATTTAAACTAAGCACGCGGTCCTACATGAGCTTAAACTGGTTTTGTTTGTTTCTTTTTGGTCCCCGTGACCTTAAAATATGTTCTCTTGCTTAGCTTCGTGGGGTAACCACTAGGTCTTTGGTCTTTGTTATCTCTTCATTGTCTCTATTGTCTCCATGAACTACGCTAGTCTAATCCTTTCGAACAGGGTACATTGGCAGCTTGACGCAAACTCAAGCACGACCGTTTCACATTTCACATTTTGTTTTCTTATTTTTCTTAGCCTAAGAACGGTTTAATCAAAAGGGACTATTTATGGTACTTTGACATTCACTCACCCACGCTTTGCGGTGAGAGTTCTGTCAAAGAGGAACAACTGTAGACACCCTAATTTTGACTAAACCGTGCATAGGCTAGTTCCGTTAGCTTTCGATGATGAATGCATACATAAGTCGCGTCAAAGGAGACTCTATGCGGGTTCGAGAGTCCAAGGAACACCCCGAAACACCATAAAATACCTAAAATACTCCTCGGTGCCTCCTCTACCAGTTGTGCGCCACCTCTAAGTGGTGCACGACATGTCCCTCCAAAAACCCAACGCCACTTCAAGCCTTAAGCCACCTCTACCAGCCGCGAGCCACCTTCAAGTGGCGCATGCCACTTCCCTCCAAGAACTCCACGCAACTTCAAACCTTAAGCCGCCTAGACCCTGGCGTTGCGCCATACCCACCTGGCGCACGCCACCTTCACTTGGCGTATGCCACTTTGAGAGGAAGCTTCCACCCTTTTGACAGCTTTATCACCCAAAATCTATAAATAGGAGACCCTCCCACCTTATTTCAGACAACAATTCTGAAGAGCACTAAACCTCTACAAAATTATATCCTCAATATTTTATAAGCATCAAAATTCTACCGACTCAGAAACTCAAAACTAGACTGTCTAAAACTTTAGAATCCTTTACATTGGACGACCCTGAGGTCTCAAAGACCACACTGAAGGCTTCCCGAGGACGCACCGTATTTGAGGAAAGCTTCAGAACTGCTTGAAACTTCACTATTCTTCCGGTATATATGGTAAATCCCCCATTTTCTCATCTTTTCATCTATCTATTTTTCCTTTACTTAAAACTTCTTTCTATGCTTCATTTCTTCATTTCTTTATTTAAACATATTTTTTTCACATTCTTAGAAAAGCATGCTAGTTTTCTTTTCCTTTTCTTAACTTTTTTATATAGAAAGAAGTATAAAATATAGGATCTAGACTACATGTTAGAAATTCTATGTGAAATGCTATCTTTCTATTTTCCTCTTCATATAAAAACACACTTGCACACAAGAGCACACTATTTTCTTAAAATAGTATCCTTTTTTGGACCTCCCTGTGTCGAGCTCACTCTTCTATAATGACACGCGCCACTTCCAGAGAGCCCAAAAGTGGCGCACGCCATGTCCAGATGGCACACGCCAGGTGCTGAGGTGGCGTGCGCCGCATCTGTTTGCAACCCGTGGCTTTTTAGTAGCTTTTCTGCATTTCTCATGTTTAACAGTATATTTTATATGCATCAACTGCACTGATGTGTTTCCATCTCCCACTTGATATGCAATTAAGTGTAAGAATGTATAGAAAACCTTTAGTTTTAGGTTAAGTTTTACTTTCTTGTTTTCTTTTTAATGTTCTTTCTTCAACCCCTTTTTTGTATGTGTTGTTATTGATAAATTTAAGACAAGAACTAAAAAAATGGTTAAGTAGAGGCCGATCTTCGGATCGGGCGAGAGAGGTGTGTAACATCTTCCCATTTCGTACCCTAGCTCTTGAACTATTATCTCTGGTAAGGATGGACTAGTTCCTTGAAAGTTTTATTTTCTTGGTTTTTCATTAAAAACCAAGTGGTGACTTCAATTGTGCGGTCTTTAACACGGACGCATTTGGGGGAGGCTCTCTTTTCAAAGTATGAAACAAGCTGCTTTTTCTTTTATCCTAAAAACCGGGAGCGTGTTGTCAAAACTAAATAAAAGAGAAAAATAAGGGTGGCAAGTTTCGAGAGAGAGGTTCCTCACAGTTCTTGTCTTAAATTTTTTAAAAGTAACATATACAGAACGGGGGTTAAAGAGAGATCAATAAAAAGAAAACAATGAAGTAAAAATCTAACCTAAATTTAAATGTTATTTTAAGCATGCTTACATTTAACCACATGACAAAGGGGAGATGACCTCACAAAATAGTGAATACTATATACACATTTATCTAAAACAGAGGCATGCTAGTAGCAGAAAAAAATGAAACAAAGGTACTAGAAAACTGCATTGAACATAAAGAGGCAGCGCGCCATATTGAACATGACGCACACTACATAACATGACGTGTACCGGGGGGTGCACCACCTTTGGCCTTTTTAACATAGCGCGCGACACCATAGCAGGATGCGCGTGTCACATTGAGGGCCAGGAGACCTACTTTTTATTGCAAAATAGTGTGTTCGTGTGTTGAAGTGGATAAAAATAGAAACAACAAGAAAGATAACATACCGAACGACAAGCTCCGTAAATAAAAACTACCTACTTATCTTACACTTCATGCTTTTCAACAAAACACAAATAAAATAAAAACATATATATACTCATTTACGAAGGCAAAGTCAAGCTAACCAAAGGACAGATCATAGCACATAGTTATGAATACATAAAATAAGAAAGTAGGAGCACAGAGAAAAATATACAAATTGGACTTCCAACAAGTGGCGTACGCCATATGGACATGGCGCACGCCACATGCATACCTGGCGCACACCACCATTGAAGAATGGGTGCACCATGTTATAGTGTCAAAAACTTTTGTTCTGACAAAAATAGTGTTGAGTGCTAGGGTGTTCAAATAGAATATTATACAAGAAAAACATAACAGAAAGACCAACCGGGGCATACAACAAACATGGCTTGTGCCATGTTGACCTAGCGCACGACACATATGGACATGGCTTGCGCCATGTTAATGTGGTGCATGCCATGTTGCAGAGACCAAAACTTTTATTTTGACATAAACAGTGTCGTGTGTGCACAATATACCGAAAAAGAAGGTGATACGAGGAAAAATAACAGAACAGAGATCATATGTACTCTAAAGAGAGATACTACCAAAAAAATAAGTAAATTTAAATAGATATCCAATAACCACGACCTTTTCCTCAAAAGAGGGAGGAAAGAAGGGAAGATGTCGTGATGTTGAAAAGTTTACCGGAACAACGATAAGAGAATCTCGAGCAATACATGATTGCTATCCAAGCGTCCCCTCAATGCTTCATGTTGCCTCATCTAATGCGAGTAGTCCTCCATACTATCTTCAAGTAGTGGTTTGGACAAGTATGGTAGTATATGGAGAGTGGCTAAGTGTCGGGTTGATCGGTATTTCGGAAGAGTGTCAACGTCGGGGACCTTCACCTCTCATTAACACTGATGGAATTTATAGAAATGTGTGCATGATAGCTTCCCAATGACAAGCTAACACATGGAAAGAATAGAATCTTTCATAAGAGGTGGCGTGTGCCACCTTTGAGGGTAGCGTGCGCCTGGTTGCAGGTTGTGTGCACCCACTTTAGATATGGCGTGTTTTAAGGTTTGAAAAAGTGATGGCGCACACGTTCTTTAGAAATGGCGAGCAATTGCAAATGGGGTGGCGCACACCTACTTGAAGGTAGCGCGCACCTGGTTGATTGGTTTTAAAAGGGTATTTTTGGGTATTTTAATATTTTTGGGGTATTTTAGGATGTTTTGGAGTATTTTGGGTATTTTTTTGACTTTCATAATCATACAGAGTTCTTTCTAACATGAGCTTGTGGATGTACTCATTATTGGCGATGGACTGGATAAGCCTAATACGCGACTTAGTCAAATTAGGGTGTCTACACTAGCGACACAGGAGTCAACTCTGCATTAGCGGCTTCGTTCTGTAGTGGAATGATCTAATATGTGGTTCTACACATTCCACAACTTCTCCTTTCATTTCAATACTAAGTGCCATGTCTTTGGACCATTTTAATAAAGCAAAGAAACCTATAATAGGTGAGTGTGCAACTTTCTCATAAAATGTGGAAATAATGTCTGGATAATACCTTAAGGGATATCCAAAGAGATAAGTTTCCATTACAAATATGCTTCATAGTGGCGAATCAAAATATGATGATAATTTATAAGTAACTTTTGCATGTATTCAATTAAGTTTGAAGTGATATATTTCTATAACAAAATAGAAGACCAATCAAAACTCCAAAAAAGGGGTTGAAACATGAGAGAAACAAATATTTGAAGAAAAGCACCATCTAATAAACTCATGACATTGTAACATCTTTTAGTTCCTATCACCTGCAAGTCCTCCATTAATAAAAGCATGAAGGGCATGGCCAAATGATTCTACAGGAAGAACTGTTGGAGATTCATCTTGGAGAAAAGGATCATGTTATGTTTTGAACAAGACCTTTGATCTAAACACGAACAATATAGAATTCAAGAACAACACACAATCACAAGCAAGAATGCAAGATATATGTGATTCGGAAATATCCCTACATCCATGGGGTGATGGGATATGAATCCATTATATCAATAAGGACAACTCTAACTCTCTAGTCTCTCTGTTTTATCTAAGTTTTGACTTCTGGAGTTATTCTTAAGAAAAAAAATAAGAGCTAACATATTTATAAGGATCAAATTTGACCTAAAAATGTATCAAACTGAACATCTCACTGTGACATCGTTCGAGCGGCCTATGCCTTATCTGGATAGTGCAAACTAGTAGGTTTCTGTCAAAGTTTCATCCTGATGGCCTCATGCCCTATCCAAACGATGGCGTTGTTGGTGCTCGTTCAATAATCCTCGTGTTGGCTGTCCAGATAGCCTAAGACCCCGTACAGATAGAGTTGTCCCATACACACTTCCAACCTTCTGCCTGACAGTGTCCGAATGACGGCTAATCCCGTTCAATCAAGATTCTCCTGAAGCACAACTTTGGGCCAACCTTCAATAATCTCCACCTTGACTCATATTCATAAACCACCTATAAAGACTTGTTGATATCCCGCTAATGCACCTCCTTTTTTAGTGGAGTTCTCCACCCTCCACTTGGCTGTCATTATGTAACAAAAATGAAGTAGGTCCAAGTAATGCTCAAACTTGTCTCAGAAAATCGGGTTTGTCAACATGTCAAATGCATTCTCATTAGTATACATCTTAGACAAAGAAATGTCACCTAAAACTAACCATTTATGAATCCTGTGATACCGCTCATCAATATGCTTTGTCGTTGCGTTGTACACCTGATTCTTGGCTAAGTGAATTGCACTTTGACTGTCACAATAAAAAAAAACACTGTCTTGCATGAAACCTAACTAATTAACCAATTTTTTTAACCATACTATTTTCTTTACTGCCTCGATCGCTGCCATATACTATGCTTCAGTTGTAGATAAGACAGCTGTATCTTATAGAGTAGACTTTCAATAGATAGATCCCCATAAAATATGAAGGTGTACCCTGTCATGGACCTCATTGAATCAAGATCCCTTGTATAATCAGAATTCATATAGCCTTCAACACTCGCTGAAGCTAACTTCTAATCACACATAACCCCAATGTCATGAGTGCATGTAAGATATCTGAAAATCTATTTAACTGCATTCCAATGCTCTTTCCTTAGATTTTCCATGTACATGCTAACCACACTGACTGCATGAGATATACCAGACTTGGTATATAACATCAAATACATAAGACATCCCACTGCATTTGCATAAGACACGTCTAACATATGCCTTTCTTCGTCTTTTGAACTAGGACATAGCTGTGAAGAAAGCTTGAAATGAGATGTAAGAGGAATACACACAAGATTTGCATCCTACATACTAAATCTCTTCAGCATCTTCTACAGATAATTCTTCTAAGATAGCTTTAACTTCTCAACTTTCCAGTCACGGTGAATTTTAATACCAAGCATCTTCTTGGTAACTTGAAGATCCTTTATATCAAACTCACTATTCAGCATTATCTTCAACTTGGAAACTTTCTGCTTACTCTTTGCGGCTACTAACATGTCATCAATTTATGGAGAAAGTAGGATATATGAATCATTAGAAAATAATCTGAAATATATATAACAATCATACTCATTACTCCTATACCCACGTGATATCATAAATTAATCAAACCATTTGTACCACTGCTTGGGAGATTGTTTAGTCCATATAATGACTTCTTTTGTAAGTATACGTACTCTTTCTTTACCGAGTTCTTTAAAGCCTTTAAGTTATTGCATGCAAATTTGTTCCTCCAAATCCCCATGAAGAAAGGTTATTTTCATGTCCAGCTATTCTAACTATATGTCATGCATAGCCACCCTAGTTAAAATGACCTTGATAGATGTGTGCTTTACTACTGGTGAAAATGTCTCGCTATAGTCGATCCCCTTTTTTTGAGAGTAACCTTTTGCAACTAGGCGAGCTTTGTACTTTCACTCTATTTCTCTATCAGAGTATCCTCTTTTAGTAGATCCACTTTCATCCGATTGCCCTCTTTCCCTTAAGTAATTTGGTCAATTCCTAACTTATATTTTTGTGAAGTGACTCCATTGCTACTAGCCATTTTTCATTATTTGTTCTGCTTATAGCATCCATGTAAGATAATGGGTCTCCACTACTAGTTACTAAAGCCAAACTAATCATATCCTCAAAGCCATACTTAGTAGGTGGTTTGAGAACTCATTTTATTCTGCATGTAGCAATTGTGTAGGGCTCTTCTTACTATTGTTGTGGATCACTTTCATTACTCTCTTCATTACAGAATGAACTTTCCCCATTGAGCTCTGCCTCAACTAACTACTGAGGACCACTAGTTGTTTTCTCATTCTGATTCAACATACAGGCTTCATAAAACATCACATCTTTGCTGATGTGAGCGGGCCAAAAGATTGGATGAAAATTCGAAGGCCCATCTTCTTTTTACTTATTAAAATCAGGACATGAGGATGGGGTTCACGTGGGTTAGTTCTCGCCAAATCCTTTGGGCCCAATGTATACACATTCAAACCATTTATTAATGATCAACTAATTTTTTATTCTGAAGTTACGAGTCAATAAATTAATTTAATTTTGAAAAAATCCACATCGAATCCAATTGACAATTTCCAATTTCTCCACATAACTAAAGATAAAAAATCACAGGTTCTTTTAAAACAGGAGTCACCACTTGATTTTAAGATCTAAGAATGATTTTCTCGAATAATTCTATTTTAGATTAGCCCCGAAAGAATTAGGCACCCACCTCACCTGACAATTACACCAGCCTTTATTCATCAATTATTGATTTATAATTAAGTCTAATTGAGTCCAATTGCATGAATGTCAATTAATGAAAGATAAGAATGACGGAGATTTGATGATCCAAAATCAGAATAGAGATAGTCTATCCTTTAATAGGGATATTCTTATTCCAATATGTGAATAGCATATCCTAGAACGATGATAACTTATTCACGAGCGAAATAACTTTTTTTTTTTTTAAATCTTCCTAAGGCTTGAGTAGGACCGTGGGATTCCCTCTAAGGGTTTTTATAAAGTAGAGAAAATGAATAAAATATAGCAAAAGGTTTTGTTTTAATAAAATTCCCAATTTTTTTTGAAAGGATAAAGATTCCTTCCTCATTTTTAGGGTTTTTCACTTATCTTCAAAAAAGGTGATTTGATTAAAAATGATTTCTTAGAAAAAAAATAATTTAGTTGAAAAAGAATTTCTAAAATTTTGGAGTGGATCAAAGATCTATCCCTTTTTTTAGTCTTTTCCCTCATCTTTGAAAAAGGAATGCTTAGCACATTTTCTACAAAAAGAAACTTTTATTTAATTTTTTTTATTAACAAAATGATTTTATTTTTCATAAAAATCATAAAAATGTGAAAAATTCCTATTTTTGTGGCAAGACTGGTTTGGAGGATTATCCGAGTTCGAACACACATTCATGAAAATACATCATCATCCTACCATTCAAAGCAGATTAAAAATATACAAACATAACATGGACAATTTAAAGCAAGCCAACCAATCACAAAGATAGAAAGATGATATAACAAAAAAAAACACTAACATTAATATTTTGTGTCCGTAAGGATACCTAACAAATCGTTGCTCGCAACTATCCTATTATTTACATAATTTAAAAATTAAACAAATAAATACAATGACGAGAGTCAACAATTTACTAAGTATTTCTTAGATTTCAAAATACTCAAATTCAAACAAGATGAACAAAATGAAGAACGATCTACAAAAAGAATGATAATTAAACGAAAACAAAGAAAACAACGATCACATTATAAGGAGACTAAATGATGATCCGATAATCAATCATTTTCTATATTTATATAAAAATTAAGATTTTTAGAAAATATGAAAGATTCGAGAAACAATGCCTATTTAGTCTCTTTATAACTTAGATTGTGTATATGAAGTTCGAAAGAGAAGAAAAAAAATACATTCGAACATGTGGTACAAACATTCGCCCGTATGATCCGTTGATTGCCCTCACTTTTTTTGCTTCTTGAATTTATCACCGAATATCGTGTCAATTGAGTCATCAGATCATGGATCTAGTGTCGCGAGATCCTCGGGTTTTGTGACTTCTAAGGCTTGTAGATTTGAAAATTCTAAAATTTCTGAATTTCTGAATCCAAATCGCTAGTGTTTTGAGAGAATAAGTGAGGAATTGGGTTAGCCAAGGGGTTTGAGCTCTCTTGGAATACGTCCTTGATCCTCGGGGGACTTTTGATTTATAGAGACCGTGCCCCTTTGATGATATTTTGGGTTTGGGATAAGCATAGGGCAATAGGGATAAGCCTGGATTGTGGAACAAAAGTAAAAAAGTTGGGACTCGGAGAATGCTAGTCCGGCATTCCTACTAGGCCGGTTTGGCCAACTATGGCCTCCCCACAAGGGGCTTTGGCCGGTCCAACACTCATTGGGGTGGCTCGGAGAATGCTATTCCGGCATTCCTAACCCTTTTATTACCAAAAAACTTAGTTTGGGGGCTAAGATACAAAGTCGAAAGGGATTAGACACTGACCTTGCGTGGAAATTATGCCAGCCTCTACTCATCAATCATTAGTTTATAATTAAGTCCAGTTGAGCCAAATGTATGAATGTCAGTCAGGATAAAAATAAGAATGGTGGTCATTAGATAATTTAAAATTAGAATAGAAATATTCTATCCTTACATATGGATATCCTCATTCCAACTGGTGGATAACATATCCTATAGCGATGATAGCATATCTGCGAGAGGGATAGCCTTGTTATTCGAAGAATGACTCTAGAGGGGGGTGAATAGGGTCTTTTAAAATTCTTTTAAAATAATATTAGTGATATATATAATATATATTCACAGATAAATATGAAAGCAGTAAAAAGATAGAGATAGAGAGATGACACCGTAATTTTTATAGTGGTTCGACTATCCCAGCCTACGTCTACTCCTCAAACTTCTCTTGAAATTTTTCCACTATGTGAGAGTACTTACGTGTGTGCTTCAAACCTCTTACAAGCTATCACTAAGCTGCATTCCAAAACCACCAGATTTCTAGCACATGTGAAATCCGCTTCAGCTTCCTACAGAAGACTCACCAAGCTGCGTTCCAAAGCCTTCAAATTTCTAGCACTTGTGATCTAATGTTCCAAGCCTTTTCAAAGTTTCACTAAGCTGCGTTCCAAAACCCTCAAACTTCTAGCACTTGTGATCTTTCTTCTTGTGTGTTAAACCACACACAAAGTAAAGTACATGGTGACTCACCCTTACTTTTACAAGAATGGTAACAAATAAATTATTCTCTGTGAAGAGTTGATATTTATGCTGTAGTACTGTAAAGAGAACCCATGAACAAGATGATGAATAGTAGCTGTTGGGTCTTCTTTGAATAAATGATGAGATAATCTATTTCTGATCTTGAATGAGTGATACAAGATTTTCTCTTCTATTTTTGATTTCTCTCTTGGAAATGGTGATTGATAGAAAGATATTCTGATATGGTGTATCTTGGGTTTCTCTATTTTTTGTATTTTCTTAAACTTGATGGTCTGTGTATTTCTAGAGAAATAATGTTTTTATATAGAAATTCATTTTGAATCATATCTTTGAGAAGAGATCTTTGTAATAAATAATCTTAATTCTCAGGAGTGCTTGAAATTAATTCCTATCTTTGTCTTCTTCTAATTATGTTCTTTAATTTCAACGTTCAAATCTGATTTCAAATTAATTGAGCTATACGTCAAATCTGATTTTCACTGTAGCGAAATTCTATAATAAATAGATGTGATCTTGTGTTCTATTTTTTAAAGATTTGAGGCATCTTCTTAGAATTACAACTAAAACAAATCCCCACAATTACTTCTGGTTGAATATAGTCATTAAAGATCAAATTCTAACATTTAATGCTTTGAGATATCGCCGTTTTTTCCTTAATTTTTTGAAAATAGCTTCCAGCGAACATTTGGGCCGACTCAAAGTGATTTTGGGTCGACTCAAATTCCTTGGAGAAGAATACTGCTGCAATGAGTCGACTCACTCAATATTTGGGTTAACTCAAATTGATTTCTTCTCGGTAGTTTGACAGAGGGCTGGTTGGGTTGACTCGTTGATGATCTGGGTCGACTCAAAGTGATGCTTTGCATTATGGATGTCGTGGGTCGACTGAAATGCTTTCTTTGTCGACTCATAGTTCTTGGGTCGACTCACAATGTCATTTTTCACATTGAGTCGATGTCTGGGTTGAGACATGTCGACACTGGCTGTGTCCTTGAACTTGGATCGACTCACTATGGTCTTGGGTCGATACGTGAGCTAAGATAGGTCGACTCTGGCAAGATTTTTTAACTTGGGTCGACTCATTGTGAACTTGGGTTGACTCATGGTGTCATGTGAGGCGCTGGGTCGAGACGTGAGCTGACTCATGGCTATGCCTGAGAAAGTTCCAGAAAAATGTTGTGTTTGGGTCGACTCAGGCCTACGCTTGTTAGAGATCCATAGAGAGTTACAGTTTGGGTCGGCTCATATGAGACTTGGGTCGACTCAGAACACTCTGTTTTAGTTTTTGGTATTTTAGGCTCTGTTTGGAAAAATATTTGAATACTTATTTAAATACCTGAAATCACTTAAATCAATGTCAAATGCAAAGTTAACCCCTATAATGGGTGTTAACCTATTAGATAAATAT
>JAUTBS010026621.1:0-14217 GCA_032361285.1 Aequorea victoria
CAAGATCCATGGATTGGGGAGGGATTCACATGAGAATGGGTTGGCAATTCACATGAGCCAACTAATTCCCAATTAAATTTCTGAATTTTTTATTTTTATTTTTTTATTTTATTTTATTTTATTTTATTTTTTATTTCATAAGTTCATATTTTTAATTAGATTAATCTTTATCTAACTAATTCATTTATTACTTGACTAAATAAATTATTCATCAATTAAATATATTTTAAAAAAAAAAAATTAAATTTTCACGGGTTTTACAGATTGTCCCTTTCTGCAATTTTTAAATGGCCCATTTTGGAGTCAATTTCTCATTCACCTATTATTGATTTTGAATAATTCAAAATCCATGATTAAACTACACATGAAGATGAACATAGTAGGACTTGGAATCATCAAAAAAGATTAATCCAACCCTATTTTATTTAGTCTCAAAATCTGCCAAAACTCATATTCAAAACCCTTCAAAATCCAATATTTTCAACACCAACTGCTAGGTGGCTTTTGTTTTCCTCAAATTTTGAAGGCTATTTTTGGTATTTTAACATTTTTCTTTAAATAATATTTGTTTGTGCCAAATATCTTCGCATGTTAGCAAATGGTATTTTTTTCAATCAATTACAATTGTTAACAGAGTAATTTTTTTTCTAAAAAGAAAAGTTAGTACTATTTTAAAAAGTAGAGGGGATATTTTAGTATTTGTCATATTCCTCAGGAGAGTTCAGTATAATCTACCCTAGATTTAAACATAAAATTTCTATGATATTTATTTTTAACTCATTTTCTAAATGGTTCATGCTAACAGCTCAATGAGATATCGTCAAAAACTTAATAAAGAAATCAATATTAATAAGTTTTTAAAAGTAAGACTTATAATTTTTACAAATATTAATATACTTTTTACAAATATTGTTGATGCAAGAATTCGAACAGCTTCCTCGAGATCACCAATAGTCTTGCAAAAATTAGAATATTGATATCGGTGGGATACCAGTCTAGGACTCTTGGATGCTTAAGTTAGAGACGTAGAACTGTATGAAATTTACTAAGAATAGTAGATATTGTGTGTAACTTTGGAGAATATAGATGGCAAGTATATATAAGAGCGCATGAGCGTGAATCTCGGAATAATTGATTGTGGTTGATCCCTCATTTATAGATGAAACGGTTACCAGAGTTATTGTATGCGAGAAAGCAGGCGTCGATTACGGAACTATCATTATACTTTTGGCCTACTCATGGTTGTCAACTGACAGAGTACGTATTTAGGCTTTAGACTTACCAAACCCATCTCACGAGAGAATCTCTTGATCGCTTTGTAAATTGATCGGTGTAATTGATTTGAGACCGAGAACCTATTCAGTTTATATTGTAGTCTCGGTCGGTCATAACTTTGATCGACTGTAGCTTCGGTTTGCTATAGTCTTGGTCAGCCATAATCTTGGTCGGCCGTAGCCAACAGTGTAGAATATACCTATCAGATGTTCCATATTTCCGAGTTAAATGTAGCCGGTGATAAAAATATGAATTATCTCTTCTGAATGGTGTTTACACATTAAGCGATGTGTTCTTTACTTTTCCTAATGTGGCGGTTATACATTATCCTATGCATTATTTCACATTGAATGCACGTCTTTTCAATTTATACAAACGGTGGGCTTTTTGTATCTGCTCGACACGTGGTTAAATCCTGATTGTCGAATGCCACACATTGGGTGGTTATGGTCACTCGGCTTGAGGACCATTAGATTTATGTACTGCTTAGATCTCGACCCTTGATTTCTATTTTTATAACACCAAGCACTTGGTTTTAACTTCACTTTTACCAAAACTTTGTCTCCTTCATATCATTCCTTCTCCTAGTGTGATTGCCTCTGTAACCTTGCTCCACCATTATCACCGGTACTGTTCCTCCATCAAGTTCCTCCAGTCGTTGTGCCCTTTTTTCAGTGCTTCACTACATTCACCATTCTAGTAAATTTTTTTCGCCTCTTATTTTTTTTAGTTTCTTGGATAGGAAGACCAATCTGACTTCTTTAAGCCTATATTTAGAAGCACTTCCCTACCCTCTTTTCTCTTCATTTTTCCCATCTTTTTTTTGTTGATAGAATTGCATTTTTCTCTCGTAGCTTTCGTCTTCCTCCCTCAATTGACCTCTTTGTACCTAATCACCCTCATTCGTAGCTATTACCAAAGAAACTTATGTCGTCAATGGAATTTCCTCAAGAAATTTCTTCTACTAAGTCTGGCCATTTGGACTCTAGGAGGACTATCTCGGTCTGTAGTCCCTCCCCTTACTATTTGAGGTCCTTCACGAGGTGATGGGAGCGAGAACTCGATCTTGGTAGCTCACCTCTTTGAGAAGGGAAACCAAGAGTTCGTTGCCGAACTCATTTCCTCTATTACTCGCCCTTCTGATTTGGCATGTCTTAAGTCAACCTTCTCGATCCCCTCCTCCGTTTACCTCAGATTCTCTTTAGGTGACGAGCATGCTTGCCCACCTTCTAATTGTGAGTTGTGCATATATGAGCATGCTTTCTATGCTGGCCTAAGGCTTCATTTCCCTAGGATAGTTAGAGAGTTTCTCAATTTCCTAGGCTTGTCCCTAGGCTAATTAATGCCCAACGCCTAGATGATCATACTCGGTACTATCATTCTCTAAGAGGAGGCATCAGATGGTCAGCATTATCTAAAAGTGGAAAAATTTCTCCACTGCTACCAACCCAAGAAAAAACGGCTTTGGTGGTACTTATTTCAAGCTCGGTCGGAAGATCGAACCCTTATTCAAGGATGCTCTATGTCGAACAAGCACTGGAAGGAAAGATTCTTTTTATCTTGGGAGAGGGTTGGGAGTTCTAACCCGAAGAAACTTTTTAACTCCACACCCCTAGGATCAGAGTTCAATGGGGAAAGCCTCGTGCCGAGCTGATGGTTGATAATGAAGCGAGATCCCGGGTTAAAGCCGCCTAGGATCATCCCTCCAGATCATTCAATCATCTGGTGACTCCTTAGAAGCTGAGCTCTTGGTTGCTCAGCCCCATGACCCCTAGTGAGAATTTTTTAACTCTTCTCTATTAGTTTATGTGAGATTATTCCCCTATTATAATTCTACTTTTTTTGGTCTTATTGGTCTTAAACAGGGATGTCGAAGAGGTTGGACAAGTCGATCATATTGAAGATGCGATTCTGGCCGATCGAAGGTGCCGAACCTCAACTGGACAAGAAGTCGAAGGTGCTCCAAAACGATAAGGCCGCAATCCCCACTTCTGTAATGGCCATGATACCAAAGGAGAAAAAAATGGTGGAGTTGGATCCACCGATCGACGTCTCACCCACTATCGATATGCTGGCCTCGGTCTCATCCATTTCTCTTCCTCTTCTTCCTGAGCCAGCAGTTATCCCGATAGTGGTTTAGGATCCTCCGACTCGTAAGCTTGATGATATGCTCGTAAACTTCGAGATAGATAAGATAAAGGTCCATGATTTTTTGGTGGATGATAACGACGCCTTTAACAACATCGCCACTCCTCTACTGGCCGGGGAGCTTGTCTTGGACCTTACTCGAGTACTTCTCCTTTCCTTTCTTATAGCTTCCTTCCTGTTTAACTAACTAAAATCTTTTACTTTCATACTTGTACTTAGGCAGTCCACATCTCCAACCGCTGTCATCAGCGAGAGATGGTTATCAAGTATGAGGCCACCAAGACTGCTACACTGAAGACCGAGCATGACAAGCAATTCGAGGAGTTGAAGAAGCTGAAGGTAAAGTTGGGCTCAACTATCGGGGAGATAGAGAAGGTGAAGGTTGGTCTGGCCCAGGCCACTATCAAGCTCGAAAGGAAGAAAAAGACTCAAGAAAAGGAAGAGGCCAAGGCTGGTACTGCTGAGAAGATAGCTGAGATAGCTCAAGCTCAAGTGTTGGAGTTGACCGAGAAGCTTGGATAAACTGAGGGCGCAACAGTCGAGAGGTGCAAGGCCTCCAAGGATTTCAATCTAGAAATTGCTAATTACTATATCAGTGGTTTAAATGCTATGAAGGCTCGCGCAACGGTCACTTTCAAAGACCTAGACTTCTCAGGCTTTTTGTTGGTCAACAAAGAATCTGAGGCCGAAGGCCCGGTGACCGAAGAAGGAGAGGCTACTAAGAATTTACCTCAGCCCCCAGCATAAAATGTTTCTTTTTTCTTAATTTCCTTTGTAATTCATGCACTTTTTGTAGAACGCTTAAATTTCTAAATTTTTTATTGAAATGAACTTGCCTTTCGTACTTCTATACTTTCTTCTGTAATTCATTTCTGCCAACTGTTTGTCATCGCGGTCGGTTTATCTTCAATCTTTAGTAGTTTATAAGTCTTTAAGATCTCGATTGGATTCTCACGTAATTCAACCGTTCTCTTTGAAAATTAGATCCTTCAGCCATTTAGTTTGTTAATTTTTCGAAGTCTTTTTTGGTCCTCGGTCGAGCTCTCAAGCAATTCGACCGCTCATTAGCCGACCAGATTCTCAAACAATCTGGCCTGTAGAGTAGTCTACCTTTAGGGTCTCGATCAAATCCTCAAGAAATCTGACCGTTCTTTGACTGAGTAGATCCTCGGGTGATTTAATTTGCAGAATAGTCAATGTCTTCATGGCTTTTGTCGGATGCTCAAGCGATCCAACCGTTCTTTAGCTGACCAGATTCTCAGACAATCTAACTTGTAGAAACGGTTGGAATCTTTTGGGCCACGATAAAGTTCTCAAGCAATCTGACTGTTCTTTGGCCGACCAGATCCTCAAGCGATCTGATTTGTAGAATTGTCGAAGTTTTTATGGTTTTGGTCGAATCCTCAAGCGATTCGACTATTCTTTGGATGACCAGATCCTCAAGCGATCTAGTTTGTAGAATTGTCAAAGTCTTCTAGGCCTCGGTCAAATTATTAGGCAATTCGATCATTCTTTGGCCGACCAGATCCTCAGGTGATCTGGTTTGTAGAAATTCAGTAGAAAAACATAAAATAAAGAAATACTATGTAAGAAAATGATACTTTTATTGATGTGATTACATGCTTTTACTGGTAGTACTTTTTAAGGTGCTCTGCATTTCAAGCGTGAGGAAGAGCCTTCTCATTCATGTCTTTTAATGGTTACACCCCAGGTCGGACATGGTTTTCAACTCGATAGGGTCCCTCCCAACTCGGTCCTAGCTTCCCTTCTTGGGGATCTCTAATGGCAAGTGGTCCTTTCAAAGAACCAGGTCTCCTGCTCTGAATTCTCTTCTCCTGAAGTTAGTGTCGTAGTACTTCTTTATCCTTTGCTGATAGATGATTTTTTTTAGAGCTGAGGTTTATCGAACTTCATCTATGGGACCCAAGATTTCTCTTAGGACTTTTTTATTAATGGCTTTGCTGAAATCGGTAGTTCGATGACTAGCCAAGCCGATCTCCACTAGAATGACAGCTTTGCAACCGAAAGCTAACATAAATGGAATTTCACCTATCGGCGTCTGTGCAGTCATTTGGTATGCCCACAAAATTATTGAAAGCTCATTGGCCCATAGACCCTTTGTTACTTCTAGTTTGGTCTTTATAATCTTCAAGATCATTTTGTTGGTTACCTCAACTTGCCAATTAGTTTGAGGATGGGCTGGGGACGAGTATCTATTCTAGATGCCTAGACATCTACATAATTCTCTAAACCCATTATTGTCAAACTGCTTATCGTTATTTGTTATGATATTCCGTAGGATCCCAAATCGTCATATTATGGACTTCCAGATGAAGTCTATGGTCTTCTGCTCTGTGATTTTGGCCATCGGCTCTGCTTCTACCCATTTGGTGAAATAGTCGATCGCTACCATTACAAACTTCGTCTGCCCTCTTTCGATTGAGAATGTTCCCACAATATCAATTCCCCACTAGGAAAATGGCCAAGAGGTAGTGATTACCATGAGCTCTTTCGGTGGTTGTCTGGGAATGGTCGTAAACCTTTGACATTTGTCGTACTTTTTGGCGAACTCATTTGTATCCTTCTGTACGGTAGGCCAGTAGTATCCACCCCTTAAGATCTTGCCTGATAATGCCCGATCACCTAAATGATTATCACATATCCCCTCGTGTACCTTTCTCATCACAAATTTAGACTCTTCCTTAGAAATACAATGTAGGTATGGTACCGAAAAGTCATGTTTATAGTGAATGTCATTGATAAGCACGTACTTACTTTCCCGGTACCTTATTTAATCCCAAAATATTTTCAAAAAATCTCTAACCAACTTTAATTCAAAACTTCCCCCAAACAAATTCTTAGGCCCAAACATTTTCTAAAATATTTTAAATCTGAAAATGATTTAAAGAAAATTTAAAATTAGACTTAAAATAAAAAGAAATTAATTCAAAAAAAGTTCCAAAACCTTTTAAAAAAAAATCAAAATCTTTTTCAAAGAAAAGCTTAAAATATTTTTTAAAATCTAAAGAATTTTAAAATAATAAAATAAAAGAGTTTTTCGGGCTTGAAACTCTTTCACAATTGATGAATTTTCAGAATATTAGAGTCCCATAGTATTGGAACTCTAATCTTTCTATGATTATCTCAAAAAATGCAAAAAGAAAAAAAAAAGAAAAAAACTCGGACCCCCACGATAAATGTCGGACCGGACTAAACCCCTAATGGGAGGGTCACGGTTGGTCGAACTGGCCTTCTAAGAAAGTTGGACCGGTTTTTCTCCCCGATCCTGACTTTTTGACTCTCATTCCGCAATTCGATCGTATCCCGACTCCCAAGGCCTATCTGGAGTCCGAGATATCATCAAAGGACCCCGAGATTGATTTCTCAGTCTCCTCTATATAAACAAAGACTTTTCTGAGAGTCACGGGCGCGTTTAAAGTAGCTGAAGATTTATTACTAATTAAATATTATGAATTATTCTCTAAAATTGCCCACTGCCAGGACTCAAAAAATTCTGAAATCTCATAATTTTCTAAGTCTTCAAGCCTAGAAACCATCCGATCCTATGGTCTCAAGACACTAAATTCGGGATCAATGGTTCGATCGACGTAGTATTCGGTGATGGATTCGAAAATAAGGAAAGTGAGGGCGATTGACGCATCATACCGGCGAATCTTCACGTTCGAATATACTTTTTTTCTATTTCTCTATTTTCAGATTTTATATAAGCGATTCATGTTATAAACCGACTAAATAGGCGTTCCTCTTTGAATCTTTTATATTTTTAAAGAAATTCTATTTTTTCACCTAAAATCGAAAACGATTGATCGTTGATCCTTCATTTAGTTGCCTTATAATGTGATCGTCGTTTTCTTTTATTTTTCTATTTTAATCTTCATTTTGCACACGTGGGTTGAATGTAAATGTTTTGAAACCTAAGAAATACCTAGTGAATCGTTGACCCTCATTTTTGTAATTAATTTTTTTTATTTTTTGGGTTATATAGATAATACGCTAGTTGCGAGTAACGATTTATTAGGTATTATTACAGATTCAAAACATTCATGTTATTTTTTTATTAGATTCTTTTTGTGATTGGAAATTCTTTGATTTGCAGATTTGTCTCGTGAATGTATAATTGATTAATTACAAATGACAAGATGATGATAATTCTTGTTAATGCACGTCTGGACTTGAAAATCTTCCAAACCATAGTTTTCTCACCAAAAAAGGAGGAGGATTCATCTTTAATGAGTTTTATAGAAAATCAAATTATTTTGTCAATCATAATAAAATAAAGACTTTTTTAAAGGATGTTGCTTACTCATTTTCAGAAATAATAAAAAACCTAAAAAGGTTGATAGGATTTCGGTCAATTCTAAATTTTTAATAATTCATTTTTAATCAAAATTACCATTTTTATAAGAAACTCGTTTCAACCATACCACCTTTTTGAAAATAATTAATAAAATCTAGAAAAGATGATAGGACCCTATCTTTTTCAAATTTTTAGATTTTGTCAAACTCACAATTTTTCTTAAACCTTTCTTTATTTTTTTATTAAAAACTCTCTATAGGGGACCCATAAAGTCCTTCTCAAGCATTAGGGTGATTTTTCATAAAAATGATCAGAAAATAAAATGTTAGGATACCCCTCTCGCGGATAAACTATCATCGCTATAGGATACACTATCCACCAATTCGAATAATGATATTCCGATCTAAGGATACACTTTTCCTACTATAATTTTATATTATTTAATCTTCATCATTCTTATCTTATCTTAACTGGAATTCAAGCATTTGAGCTCATTTGGAATTAATTATAAGCTAATAATTGATGAGTACAGGTTGGCGTAATTTTCAGGTAAGGTGGGTGCCTAATCACTTTCCACTTTGTACCTTAGTCCCTAGGCCGAGTTCTTTGGATGAAAGGACTGAGCCTTATCCATCGGGTTCAAAAGATTTGGCAAGAGCTAGCCCGTAGAAATCGTATTCTTATATCCCAGTTTTGAATAAAGAAAAAAAGAAGATAGGCCTTCGAGTCTCCACCTGAGAATCTTTTTTGACCCGCTCACATTATGCAGTACCTAAAAAGTAATGCATTACCTAAAAAGTCTCTTCGAGTTCGGCAAGATGATCACTAGCCTTCCTACTCTTGGTCACCATACCGTCGACATAAACTTCGACATTCCGTCTGCTCTGATGCTTGAACATGAGTTTCACCAGACGTTGGTAGGTCGCCCCGCATTCCTGAGGTTGAATGGCATCACCATGTAGCAGTAGATTCCTTAGTCGGTAATAAATGATATTTTCTCCTCATCATCTACGTTCATGAGGATCTGGTTGTACCCTGAGAAGGCATCCATAAAACTGAGTAGCTCATGCCCACTGATCGAGTCCATCAACTGATCGATTCTTGAGAGGGAATAGTTGTCTTTCGGGCACACTTTGTTTAAGTCTGTGAAGTCAACACACATCCTTCATTTTTCGTTTGACTTCTTCAGTATAACAACATTAGCTAACCAGTCTGGATAGCGTATTTCATGAATGAACCCAGCTTTTAACAGTTTATCAACTTTAACAACAATGGCTTCATTCCTTTCTTTGGCGAAGACCTGTTGTTTTTGCTTGACTGGCTTATAGAGTTGGCCAAAGTAGAGATTATGCAAGATTACGTCAGGGTTGATTCCCAGCATATCCTCGTGTGTCCAGGCAAAGACTGACCTATGATTTCTTAAGAATCAAATCAGCTTCATTCAGAATTCAGGGTATAGGGCTGGTTCGATCTGAACCTCCCAATTTGGTTAATACTCATCTATGCTTACTTTCACCAAGTCCTCTACTGGCTCTCCCTCTGGATTATTACCTCATCCCTTATTTTCGTAGTGTCCAGAGTCATCATTTCCTTCAACTTTAGCTCCTTGAGAGAGATGGCATAGCATTCTCTTGTTATCGCCTGATCGGCTTTGAGCTCTGCAACTCCATGTTCGGTTGGATACTTGATCATCAGGTAGTAGGTTGATGTGACCACTTTTAGCTAGTTGAGAGTCGTTCTCTCCAAGATCACATTGGAGGCTAGCGGGCAATCTACCACTATAAAGTTTGCCATCTTGGTGGTCTACTTCAGATTAGAGCCCACCGTAAAAGGCAGCTCGATGGACCCCAAAGGCTAAATCTTCTCTCCAGTAAACCCGACCAAAGGTAATTTGACCGGGTACAACTTTTTTCTTCCTATGTTGATTTGATCAAAGGCATTCAAAAGTAGGATGTCAGTAAAACTACTGGTATGCACCAGGATCCTACGCACCTTGTAGTTTACAATAACCATGGTAAAGACCAGGGGAACATCGTGAGGCTGTTGTACTCCACGAGCATCACAGTTCTAGAAAGTAATGACTTCATATGTCTTGGAAATTTTGCTCAGTCAATCAGTCACATAGACATCGTGTGACCCCTTAGTTCTTAGTATCCTAGAATGAGCCCTTTTGGACGAGCTACTTTTCCCCCTACATACGAACCCCCCGAAGATGACCCTAACCTCTCCTATCAGATTCTCATCCCTGTCTATGTCGGCTGATAGAGGTTTTTCTTGTTGACGTCTCGACTCTTTCCTATTTTGATAACCAACCAAAAACTTACTCAATCTTTCCCTCTAGATCAGTGCTTCGATCTGCTCTTTTAAGTCAAAGCAGTCCTCGGTGTTATGGTCATGGTCTTAATGAAACCGATAGTACTTATCTTGATTTTTATGATTGGGCAGAGTCTTCAACTTCCTTGGCCATTGCAACTCAGGGTAATCCTTGATCTACAACAGTACTTGATCGACCGATGTATTAAGTGGAGTACACCTTTCAAACCATCTTGCCAGTACCCGGGGTCACTTTGAGTTGACCTGATTTTGCTATATACAGTCTGGATCTCTAGATGATCTTGGTCTGTCTGGATCATCTCTTTTCCTCTGATCATACTTATTAGTATTATCATTCTTCTTGCTTGGCTCTAAGGTTCTATCCACTCTTGCGTTCATAGCATCCTCAACCTTCATATACTTCTGCACTTTAACTATGAGCTCGGCCATGCTGGTTGGGGGCATTTTGGCTAAGGAGATAAAAAAATTTATAGGCTGGAGGTCACCCATGAATGCGGTGAGCATACCTTTATCATCAATATCATCCACATTTAGAGCTTTTGAATTGAACCGAGCCACATACTCGCGCAAAGTCTCAGTTTTGCCTTGTTTGATGTTGAGAATGTATGTGGCTAGATGCTAATGTCTCTGCCCTCAAATGAAATGCCCCACAAATAACTTGCTCAACTGAGTAAAGGAAATGATAGACCCACTTTTAACTTGTTGAACCATACCTGAGTCGATCCCTTTAAGGTGGTTGGAAACGCTCGGCACATGATTTCATCTGGCACGGCATGCAGGTACTTGTACGACTTATAAGTTTTGAGATGGTCAATGGGGTCCTTCAAGCCATTAAAGGCCTCCATCTGCATCATTTTAAATTTGGAGGGTAAGGGCTCGACCATCACTATGGATGAAAATGGTAAGCCTAACATTTGCATTAGTTCATCTATCACGATCGCACCATTGCCCTTTATGGCCTCTATTATGTTGTGGGGTTGGTCCTTCAACTCTTTGAGCTTGACCTTGATGACGATCGAGGCTTCTATCCTATTAGGCTGGCTCAGCTTGCTGTTCCTCGAGAGAGGATTCCTATTACGGAGGCCTACCCTTCTTTCAGCTACCTCTTCATTCGTAGCTTGATTATCGACTTCCAGTCCTTGCCTCTGCTCATTCGGCAGTCGAACAGGTGGATGTTGGATGGCGACGGGCCTTCCTCTGTCTCTAACACCATGATCTAACCCTAATACGGGCACATTATGAGCTAATGGAGGAGGGGGTGGTAGGAGTCGCACCTGCTTATCGAGCCTCTGGGTGATGGCTTGATTATGTTACACCAAGTCTTGGATCATTTCAGTCAAGTCCTTTAGTTGTTGGTCGAGGTTGGCTTGTTGTTCATCTTGGAAAGCTGGCGATTGCTCTCGGATGTCGTTGATCTCGTCTCTGCCATTCACGTTCTAGCCACCATGGAGAATGGGAACGAGAATCGTTCCCACAGACAGTGCCAAATGTTAGTGCTAAAAATTGAATGGCCTTCTCGAGATCACCAAAGGTCTTGCAAAAGTTAAAATCTTGACACCGGTAGGGTGCCGACCTAAGACTCTCTGATACTTAATTTAGAGACGTAGACGTATAACTGTATGAAACTTACTAAGAATAGTAGAAATTATGTGTAACTGTAGAGAATATATGCAATGAGTATATAAAGTAATGCATGGGTGCGAATCTCGGGATCTGTGATTATGGATTATCTCTCATTTATAACTAAAACGATTACCGAAGTTATTATAGGTATGAAATTAGGCATCGCATACGGAACTGCCATTATACCTTTGACCCAGTCATGGATGCCGACTAACAGAGTACGTATTCAGGCTTTAGACTGATCGAGCGCATCTCCCGAAAGAATCTACCGAGCGCTCTGTAGACTGGTCGATGTAATTGATTTGAGATAAAACACCCATTGGATTTACATTATAGTCTCGGTCGGTTGTAGCTTCGATCGGTTGTAGTCTCGGTTGGCTGTACCTTCGGTTGATTGTAGTCTCAGTCGGCCGTAGCCGACCGTATATAATATATCTATCAAATATCAATACACATTTTACTTTTGAAAAATACTAAGTGCACAGATGATAAACACATAACTGGATATACCGCTCTCACCAGATACACCCCTTTCACATAGGGTGAGTCCCACATCATGCCCCAATTTCTCAATTCAAATTCGAAATCCAACTAAGGTAACCAAACGTTCTAAGGTCTCTTAAAAATTCTAACGAAGTGAAGTTGATTTAATTAAAATGAGTAAATTAATTAGGTAATTCTATTAAAATAAATCTATAAGAAAAGATATTTTCTTAAAAATATTTAAGTATAAATTATTTTTCTTTTTGAACTGAGGGGTGTCATGCCCGGATTACACCTAGTGCAACCATTTACTTCTTGACCACGCGGATCCTTGTTTTTTACCCCTTTTATATTTTTTGTACTACTTTATTAATTAAATAGTAACTTTTAAACTTTATTCTCAATCTACGTAAAAGCGTTTCTAGCAAACACGCCTTTCGTGCAAAGTAACAACGCTTTAATTATAAATAACATTTAAAAGGCGTGTTTAAGAAATTCGCTTTCAGTGCAACTAAAAGCGTGGTTAGTAAACACGCTTATTCATTTAAGAATGTGTGTTTACCAAGCACGTTTTTATCTGTTTATATATATATAACCATGCTATTTTATTAACCGACTATGCTTTCTTTGTTCACAGAACAAAAATCAACGCTCGAGAAGCCTAATTGGACTTTGACTTCCGCAATCCTCACTTCGGCGATCCTATCACTCCAGCGCTCATAGGAGACTTCAACTTCGGTGAGTTCCTCCACCGACGGCTTTGACTTCTCCCATCTCCAGGTACTAAGAGTGTAAAAATGGCCCAGTCTGAACCTGTTACCCGACCTGGCCCGAAACTAGCCTGAGCTCAATCTGAACCCCCTTGGATGGGCCTGGGTTGAGGGGTTGGAACCCAAGGCCCGGTCCGAGCCCAGTCCAAAAAAATTTAAAAATGAAAAAGTGGTTAGTTTTTTACCCGAAGCCCGGCTTGAGTCCCCCCAATAGCTATATCGATTGCACTTTTTTAATTGGACGTCCCAGGTCATTTCGCATTCGAATCAGACGGCTGTGGTGAGAGAGTCATTGGCTGGCCTTAGCCCGGCCCGACCAACGACTGTTTTTTTTTTAAAGAATTAAAAAATTAATTTTTTCCCCTATAAATACCCCCCTCTCTCCTTATTTTCATTCACTCAAGGCTCTCACTCTATCTCAAGATCTCAAATGTCAAGTATCAAAGGCTAAAGTTTTATTAAGATCAAAGATTCAAGATCAAAACTATATCAAGAACCAAGATCAAAATTAAAATTTTATCAAGAATTAAATTGTCATTCGGTTAGATTTAATTTTTGTATTATTGATATTATTTAGTTACATAATAATTATTAAGAAATATATTCTAACTTTTTTAATTTTATTTTTTAAATTGAATTCTTAAGAAATATAATTCTAACTCTGTTTATAAATATAATTCTTATAAATATATATTTTTTAAATTCATTGTAACTACGAAAATATTCTATTATTTTTTGTAATTTATATTCTATAATTTTTTTAAAAAAATTATGAATCCTAATAATCCAACTAGTGTGTCAACTGAATTTTCATCAAGAGGTTTCAGTAAAAAATATTCTGTCGTATGAAATAATTATGAAAGAATAGTGAAAAATAATGTTGATGGAACGGTAACTATTCAAGCAAAATATAATATTTATAGTAAAAAATAATTCGGTAACACAATAGGTGGTACAAGTCATTTACGTAGACATATCAAAAATTATGACAAAAATTAACTTTTCGATATTAGAGAACAAATACAAATAGGTAAAAGTTCAACAGGTAACATATATAATATTTCTTATGATCCTATACGAGCACATGATATGGTAGTTAATTATATAATTAAAAAAATAATATCTGTTGGCCTAAAAGTCTTTTTCAATCATGCCTTTATTTTTGGTTTTGATTATAACAACATTGATATGTTGTTTCTAATGATGTGTCTGTGTTTGAGCTTGTTTCAGATCAATATTTGTAGAAGAACTCATTTGGAGTTCATT
>JAUTBS010026843.1:0-14213 GCA_032361285.1 Aequorea victoria
AAGTTTGCCGTTAAACCTATTCACCCCCCTCTAGGTTTCATATCTGGGTCAACAACTTGGACCATTCATGAAGAACTGAGTGCGAGGCAAGCATAATAGCAGATTTGTTGTCACAAAACAAGCGAGAAGATTCTCTCTCCACGAAGCCCAATTCAACAAGAATAGACTGAAATCAAAGTATTTCATAAGTACCTTGGGCCATAGCTCTATACTCTTCCTCGACGGAAAATCGCGAGACGACTTTATGCTTCTTACTTTTCTATGAGATAAGGTGATTACCATAGAAGGTACAGGTACCAGAGGTAGAACGTATGTCGGTCTTAGAGAAAAAATAATCAATATCAGTAAATCATGAAATCCTAGACTGAATACCAGCAGAGAAGAATAAGCCAAGATCAGGACATGTCTTAAGATATCTCAGAATAAGAAATACGACATCCATATCGGCCTGCCGAGAAACATGCAAAAATTGACTAATAATAATTACTACAAAGGTTAAGCCCGGTCCGATATTAGTCAAGTAAATCAGGCGTCTAGCTAGACGTTGATAAGTAGAGGAATTGGGAATCAATTCTCTAGATTTATTTGAAAGTTTAAGATTTAGATCCATAGGAGTAGAGGCTGGCTTACACCCTAACACGCCAGTATCCTAAAAGAGATCCAGAATGTACTTATCCTGAGAAAGATAAAATCCCATGATGAGAATGAGGAACCTCAATAATGAGAAAGTACTTGAGGGGGGCCAAGTCATTAATATCAAAAGCTCTATCAAGATTCAAGTTTACCTGAGCAATACCTGAGGTCTCATTGCCAATGAGAATAATATCACCAACATATACTAAAAGAATGATACAACGACCATCAGGATGATGACGAAGAAAATAGGTGTGAACAAAGTGACATTAAACAAAATCCAGTGATAGAATAACAGTACTGAACCGACTAAACCACGCCATCGATGACTGTTTCAGCCCATAAAGAAATCTACGAAGGCAACAGACTTTCCCAACATACTCCCCTTCAGCCAAAAACCTTGAGGCAGATCCATATATATTATTTCAAGAAAATTCCCATGTAGAAAGGCATTCTTGACATCCAGTTGATGAAGAGACCAAGAATGAGAAGCAGTTAAGGACACTAGAAGCCGAACAATAGTCAATTTAGCAACCATAGCAAAATTGGCACCAAAATCTTTGCCCGAAACCTGGTGAAGCCTTTGGCGATTAGGTGAACCTTATATTGATCCACAGGCCCATCAACTAAATAATTCACACTGAAGACCCACATACACTCCACAATCTTCTCACTGGGGGTAAATGCACAAGATCCCATGTATAATTAGTTTCTAACGCATTCATCTCGGTGTTCATAGCAGTGACCCACTTGTGATTCTGGAGAGCATCAGACACATATCAGGAAATGGGCACACTCTCAATCTTGCCAAGAAAACAAACTTAGAGATGAGATGGTTACTACTACACAACCAACCATAACGGGAAAGTGGTTTTCAATCACAAGGGGGATAATGAGAGAGGATGTATAAATGAAAGGAATAGAAGAAGAACTATCTAAACTTGGATCCAAAGAAAACTCTAGCAAAGGAGGTTGTGAGCGACGACAGCGAGAGTACATTTGTAGAAGAGGGGGCCCAGGTGATGGGGCAATAGGGGTTTCCACCACCGAGGTAGGATCAAAAATAGGAACAGGCCGAGCACTCAGTAGGGGAAACATATAACAGATTCCTACAAAACAGAATTAGGGCTATGGAAGAGAATATCCTCACAGAAGGTGACATCAGGAGAAGAAAAATATGTGACGATACATATGATCATAACACTGATACCCTTTAGACAAAGCAAAATAACCCAAAAAATACATCAAACAACTTTATTATCTAGTTTAGAGCGAGTGGGATGACAATTTTGGATAAAGTAGGCACACCCAAACATCCGAGGCATAAGAGAAAATAATGTACGATCGGATTGAAGAACCTGAATAGGAACTAAGCCTTGCAGAATCTGACTCAGAGTGCATTTATTGAGATAAAATGTAGTAATAATAGCCACATGCCAATACGACTGAGGGACATACATACCACAAAGGAGACAGCGAATAACAAACATGATATGGTGGTTCTTACATTTGACCACACCATTTAGTTTGAGAGTGTACAGACAGATGAGTTGTTGTAGGATACCTTGTTGATTAAGTGCGGAACGAAAAACATCAGATACATACTCACCACCATTATCGGATCGAATTTGGTGAAGAACAGTGTTAAATTGGGTTTTGATCATTTGGAGAAACTAAATAAAAAGGGTAACATATCAAATTTATTTTTTAGTAAATAAACTCATGTGCTGTGAGAATGATTATCAATAAAAGTCATATAATAACGATGTCCAGAAAAAGTAGTAACAATGGAAGGTCCCCAGATATCAGAATGATTAAGATAAAAAATATGAGACATACGGTGTATGTGGGGAATGTAACTAGTGCGAGTGTGTTTAGAGAGTTCACAAACCACACACTGAAATTTATGATCCTCACAAGCTTTGATTAAAGAAGGAAAAGGCCATAAATACTAAAAATTTGCATGTCCTAAATGGGCATGCCGTAAGTTCAAAGTTTCAAGAGAAAAAACATAAGATTCAGACTCAGGCAAGACAGAATCATGAAGACTCGATGTAGTAGGAGATGATGATCGCGGCACCCCAAAGTAGTACAACACATCACTCTCATATATCTTGCCAAAAATATTCTTCGAACTTAGGTCCTAAATGAAACAATAAGTAGGTAAGAAAATGACAGTACAATTAAGATTGTAATCAAGACGACTAACAAATAATATATTATTAAAATTAAAATTAGGAACATGAAGGATAGAAGAAAATGTAATATCTAGAAAGAGAGACACATCACCCTTACGGTGGATAGAGGAGGTGGACCCATTAGCTAGGAAAACAGTTTAATTAGCAAGACTTATTGGGAAAAAAAATGATAACTCACCAGTTATATGATCATTAGCTCCAGATTCTAGAACCCAAGTAGGTTTCTCAGACTGAACATGAAAGGCAGTAGGTATACCTAAAATAAGGGTACCAATGAGAGTCTGAGTAGTGCCTTGATCACGGGCAGTAAGAGAGTCAAGCTGCTCTTGAAGCTAACTAATCTGATATTGGAGTTGGGAGAAGTCATAATAGGCAGGCGACCCAACATTGCTAATATTCTCTGCAAGGGCAGCAGTACAGAAAGGATTGGAACTAGAAGTGTGATTCTTAGAAAATTATTGCTTTAACTCCAGGGTGAAGATTAAAGCAACGTGCCTTAGTGTGTCCAGCTTCACCGCAATGATAACACACAATCATTCCAATCGAGGTACGTGATCCAGAACTAGCAGTATGAGTCATCTGATCAGGGACAGGAGTGGGCTAAACCAACTGATGGTAGTGCTCCTCACTATCAATAGGGAAAAATATCTCATATAAGGATGGCATGGGAGATATATTCAAAATCTGAATGCAGAGAGACTCGAAAGGTTTCAGATCCATCAAAAATTGATATGTGTTAACCCCAATGTTTAAATAAATTGTTTCTTAATTTTAATGATAACAAACAAAATTTTAATAAGTTAAGATGATCTATCATTGAATATCGTTTTGAAAATCTCTTAGTACATATTTTTAAATCAATCTATCTTCAAATAATTATTTATGGTTAACACCCATGATTGGGGTTGACTTTGTATTTAACAATATTTAAAATTGTTTCAGGTTATAAATCTAGTATTAAAATGATTATAAAAATCATTAAATTAGTTCCCAAACAGAGCACTATCTCAGAATTTTTCAAGAAATTGAGTCGGCCCAAACCATTGCATGAGTATACCCAAAACAACAGCCTCTCAGTATCTTCTGCAGAATCTCCTTAGAAGCGACCATGAGTCGACCCAAAATAGTCTCTGAGTCGACCTAAGACATGTAACTCTCTGGACTTATTCTCTGCAGCGACCGCGAGTCGATTCACAATCAGCGTGAGTCGACCCAAGCTTTGAGTACAAGGATTTGAACTGAGGTGCATCAGCCCACACATCAACTCAAAAGAAAAGACAACAACATGAGTCAACCCAGGAGAAGTCATGAGTCAATCCAAAGTGATCGTCACTCAGTAAAATTACAAAAATAACGTGTGAGTCGACCCAAGGCAAGCGTAAGTCGACCCAAAGACAGCATGAGCTGAGACGCAGCAACCACAGTCAACCCAAAGCATCAACTCAAAGGTATGAACTTATGTGAGTCAATCCAAGCTTCACAAGAGTCGACCCACGGATGAAGGTCTACAATGAAGCCTAAACCTCATCACTTTGAGTCGACCCAAGCATCAAGATGAGTCGACCCACGGGCAAAGAATCTGAATTATTTAGATACTAAGTTGACTCAACCTCTCTGTGAGTCGACCCAAATGCGCGATTTTAGCAAGTCTCAGCGCGAATCATGCCTGTTTACAACTGTGTTTTAGAGCATTAAATGACAAGATTTGATTTGCAATGACTATATTTGAGCTCAGATTTATACAAGGATATGATTATCAATCATTTCAACATAAGAGAATATTAAAAATTATTGACATGAGATTAACAGCTCAATTTTTCTAGATTTGCAATTTTGAAAGAAAACCCTAACCGCCACAGTTCTTCATATTGCTTCTTATTTTTCTTCTGTAAATTTTATTGTAATATCTACTATTCTAAGAAAGTTTTTGATCATTTCTTGTAAACCAAACTACTACCAAATTATTGTAAAAGTGAGGGTGAGTCACCTTTGATTATTCTTTGTGTGTGCTAAATCACACAAATGGAAGATCACAAGTGGTACAAGCATGGTGGCTTTAGAACGCAGCTTGGTGAATCTTTGTAAAAGGTTTGAAGCACACCCATAAGTGCTTAAAGATAGTGGAAAAATCTCAAGAGGTGCTTGAGGAGTTGACGTAGCCTTGAATAGATGAACGACTATAAAATTGACAGTGTCATCTCTCTTTATCTCTTTCTCTCAATATTGTTTGTTTGTACTTATACACACACACATACACACACACACACATATATATATATATATATATATATATATTTGTTGCTTTATATTGTTTAAATAGTTTTTTAAACAAGAAGTATTTTTAAAAACCCTATTCACTCCCCTCTAGTGTCATTCTTTGAATAACAACTGGTATCAGAGTATTGTCTCTTATTTTTAACTTAACAGTCTAAGAAGATCCTATGGCAACTTCTGTTGGAACCACCCTTTTTGAGGGTCAATTACACAAACATACCACCTTTGTTCAGTGGAACAAACTATAACTAGTGGAAAACAAAAATAAAAATATACATTCAAGCAGTAGATTATGAGATATAAAAATCACTGTGTATGGTCCTAAAAGATCTGTCAAAATGACTGAAGGAACAACTATTCCAAAAGATGAATTAGAATGAAATAAAAATGATATTAGAGAAATGCAACGAAACTCTAGAGTAATGAATCTTCTATACTGTGCATTAGACCCAAATAAATTCAATAGAATATCCATATGTGAAACAGTAAAATAAATATAGAATAAACTTTAAATAACTCATGAAAGTAGAAATCAAGTTAAAGATTCTAAAATCAGTAGGCTTGTGCATGAGTATGAATTGTTCAAAATGCATAGTAATAAAAATATTTCTAGCATATTTACTCGATTTACTAACATCATCAATTTTTTAAAATCTCTTGGCAAAATGTATACTAACGTGGAAAATGTGAGAAAGATTCTCACGTCCTTGCCAAAAGGTTGGGATGCAAAAGTCACAGCAATTCAAGACGCAAAAGATCTCAATGTGCTCAGCCTTGATGAACTCATGGGGTCATTGATGACACATGAGATTGCCATACAATGAAGGTTGGAAGAAGAGGAACCAAAGGCAATGAGAGGTATGGTACTAAAATCTATACATCAAGAGTCATCTGACAAAGAAGACTCAGGTAACTCCAATGATGAGAATGAAGACATAATGCTCTTTAGCCAAAAGCTTAACAAGTTTCTTAAAAAGTCAAGAAGACCCTTTAAAAAAGATTTCAATAAAAGAGAATCAAGCAAGAATGACACGACCAAGAAAGGCCTCCTCATATGTTTTGAATGTAAGAAACCGGGGCACTTCAAGGCAGATTATTCTCTTCTAAAGAAAGAAAAGTCCAAAGAATTCAGGAAAAGAGCAATGAAAGTCACATGGGATGACTTAGATGAGAGTTAAGAAGAATCAACGTCAAACGATGAAGAGATCGTGAATCTCTGTCTCATGGAAAATGAAGAAGATGACAGTGAGGATGAAGTAATCTCAAACCTAAATGATTATGATGAACTTCTAAATACTTTTAATGAATTACATTCTGAATTTGAAAAAGATTAAATTAAAAAATAGAATTCTTAAAAATAAAATTATAAGTCTTTCAAAAGATCTTGAAGAATTAAAAGTCTTGAATGAAACATTAATTCTTGAAAAAGATAAATCATCACATAGTCATGAAATAACTATTCTAGAAAAAAAAAACTTTGAAATTAAAAGTAAATGATTTATTCGGGATTGCCACAAAATTTACAAAATGTGAAAAAAATTCTAACAAACTTTTAGGACAACAAAGATATTTTTACAATAAGACCGACATAGGTTATGAAGAGTCTAATGATCAAAAAAATTTAAAAGACCTAACTACTTATGAAATATCATGTTGTGAGTATTATGGAAAATTAGTTCATATTAAAAAGAATTGCAAAGATAAGAATAAGATTTGAATTCCTAAAAGAACGCATCATACAAAAACTAACATTGAAGGACCCAAGAAAAAGTGGATACCAAAAAAAATTGCATGATTAATTTTGTAGGTGTGCTTAAAGTTTACTCCACACAAGAACAAGTGGTTCCTAGATAGTGGATGCTCCCGACATATGACGGGTGATAAGAATAAATTTATTTCAATCACACCAATAAATGGAGGGGACGTAAGTATCGGTGACAACTCTAAAGGTAAAATTATCAGAGTTGACACCATTGGTAAAAATTCCTCTCTCTTTATTGAAAATGTCTTACTTGTAAATAGACTAAAACATAACTTACTAAGTATTAGTCAATTATGTGATAATGATACAAGATAACTTTTGAAACTAATGCATGTAGAGTAAAAAGTATGTATGATAATAAAGTTTTATTTGTTGGTTATAGAAACGAAAATACATATACAATTAACTTTACTGAGATTGAATCACAAAATGTGAAATGTTTAGCAGTTATTAATGAAACTAGTTGGTTGTGGCATAGAAGACTAGGACATGCTAGTATGGATCTAATCACAATATTATCTAATAATGAACTTGTTAAAGGACTTTCTAAAACTAAATATGTTAAAAATAAAATTTATGATGCATGCCAATATGAAAAACAGAGTAACACTTCCTTCAAGAAAAAGAACCAAATATCAACAACTAGGCATCTATAATTGTTACACATAGATTTATCTGGACCAACATCAAAAGCAAGCTTGAGTGCAAAGTATTTTACCTTTATAATTGTTGATGTTTATACTAGATATACATGGATAATATTTCTTGTACACAAAGACGAAACACACTTACCTTTTGCTAAATTGTGTAAAAGGCTTCAAAATGAAAAAGAATGCATGATTAATAATATAAAAATTAATAGAGGAGTAGAATTTGTCAATAAAGATCTTGAGAAATTTTGTGATAAAAATTGAATAGGAAACAATTTCTCCGCACCTAGAATACCCCAGCAAAACGGTGTAGTTGAAAGAAAGAATAGAACACTACAAGAAATGGCTAGAACTATGCTTAATGAACACAATCTTGTAAAATATTTTTGGGTCGAAGCCGTTAATACCGCATACTATGTATCTAATAGGGTAATTATTAGATCAAAATTGAATAAAATCTCATATAAACTATTGCATGGTAGAATACCCAATCTTGGTCACTTTCATGTGTTTGGATGTAAATACTTTATATTAAACACAAAATACAATCTTGAAAAATTTGACGCTAAATCGGATGAGGACAT
This sequence comes from Aequorea victoria, assembly GCA_032361285.1. NCBI lineage: Eukaryota > Metazoa > Cnidaria > Hydrozoa > Leptothecata > Aequoreidae > Aequorea > Aequorea victoria. The sequence continues at coordinate 8,102 of JAUTBS010026843.1, forward strand.
ATTTTTAGAATATTCAACGATGAGTAAAACATATAGAGTGTACATTAAAAAAAATTAATTTGTTGAAAAATCTATGCATGTTATTTTTTAAGAAACTAACATTTCTCTATCCGAAAAGTATATTGACGATGATTGTGTAGATTTGAGAGAAGGACTTGAAAAGAATAAACTCAATGATGTGACCACTGACACTTCTCAACCAAACAATGAGAATGAGAATGAAGAGCAAAATCAACCAAAAACTGAGACAACTTATAGAAGGTTGATTAAAGACCATCTAAAATATCAAATTATTGGCGAGCCAATCAAAGGGGTAACCAGTCGCTCTCTTACTAGAAATACATGTAATAATTTGGCATTCATATCTCAAATTAAACCCAAAAAATATTCAAGAAGTCGAAAATGATGAATATTGGATAAATTTTATGTAAGAAGAATTAAATCAATTTGAAAGAAATAAAGTGTGGACCCTAGTTTCTAGACCTAATGATAATACAATCATAGGAACAAAATGGGTTTTTAAAAATAAGAAGGATGAATCAGGCAACATAGTTAGAAACAAAGTTAGACTTGTAACCCAAGGTTATAATCAAGAAGAAGGCATATATTATGAAGAAACACATGCTCCTGTAGCTAGATTAGAAGTCATATGTATGTTATTCACATTTGCGTGTCAATGTTTTTTTACATTAGTTCAAATGGATGTTAAAAGTGCTTTTTTAAATGGCTATATCAATGAAGAAGTATATGTAAATCAACCTCCTGATTTTGAAGATCATAAACATTTGGATCATGTATTTAAACTATCAAAAGCATTATATGGGTTGAAACAAACTCCTAGAGCATGGTATGAAAGATTAAGTGATTTCTTAATACAATAATTTTTTTAGAGAAAAATTTGATTAAACACTTTTCATTAAACAAAAAGGAAAAGACATGCTTCTAGTACAAATTTCTGTTGATGATATTATTTTGGAGCTACTAATAAAAGCTTGTGCAAAGAGTTTGCTAAGACTATGCTTAAAGAATTTGAAATGAGCATGATGGGCGAGCTCAATTTTTTTCTTGGACTTCAAATCAAGCAAACAAAAGATGGAACCTTTATAAATTAAGCCGAGTACACAAAAGAGTTATTAAAATTGTTTGAAATGGAGGACGCAAAGCCATGTACAACTCCTATGAGCACATCAACAAAGATTGACAAGGATGGGAAAAGTAAATCAATTGATAGCAAAAAATATCGAGGTATGATTAGTAGCCTTCTTTACTTAACTGCTAGTTATCAATCCGATCTAAAATAATCACATCTAATTGTTATAAAAAGAATCCTTAGATATCTTGTAGGATCAATTAATCTAGACTTATAGTATCCCAAGAATACATCTCTTGAAATATTAAGTTATTCGGATGCCGACTTTACCGGTTGTAGACTAGACCGTAAAAGTACTAACAGATCATGCCACTTCTTAGGAAATTCATTAGTTTCGTGATTTTATAAAAAAAAAGAAAATTTTGTAGCTACCTTAACCACCGAAGCAGAATATATAGCTGTAGAAAGTTGTTACGCCCAAGTGCTTTACATGAAATAACAATTGAAAATTTTTAACTTGAAATATCATAAAATTCTAATAAAATATGATAATATAAGTGCTATTAGTTTAACTAAGAATCCCATTCAACATTCAAGAACTAAGCACATAGAAATAAGACATCATTTCATTAGAGACCATGTGCAAAAATAAGATATTTCATTAGAATTTATAAGCACAGAACATTAATTAGCGGATATATTCACCAAACCCTTAAATGAAGAAAGATTTAATTACATAAAAGGTGAATAAGGTATGTTAAATTCACGAAAAACCTGAATGTTTCCTATATCTCTCATTTTTGTTGCACATGGGTCGACTCACAAGTGTGATGAGTCGACTCAGGATGCTGAGTTCTCCTTAGCACTAGACGCTGTTGGGTCGACTCATATTATAGTATGAGTCAACTCACTTAGCTTTCTTTGTCTAAGCAATGAACGTAGTTGGGTTGACTCACAGAATATCACGAGTCGACTTAAATATCATGTTTTTTGTTGAATCCCTAAAAATGCATATGGGTCGACTCAAATTGTCAATGAGTCGACTCAGCTCAAGGGTATATAAACATAACACTATTTTGTGGGGACCCCAATCATTTAAAACACAAACGCTTCCCTCTCTCTCATGAGTCAATACACAGCGCCTCCATTCTTCCTCTCAATCTTCTAAAACCTTTTTGAATCCCTCTCTTGTAACCACATCGCTGCTACGCTACACAGCACCTCGAATCCCCTTCTCCTAACAATAAACCTTAATTTTTGTCGGACTCTATTTTCTCTACACCTCATTTCATCAACTCGATTCTATATGAATCCCTCTAATCCATCGAACACATCCAAACGAAGGCAGCATGATCATGGCGAGAGTTTCGCCAGAAGAAAAAAGAGTAAAAAGGGCAAAGCTCCCTCATCTGCTAAAAGTCTGTGTCTGAACCATGAGACCCAAGATAAGTATGAAAAACTCTTTAAGTCTCGATAAGTCCCTGATGGACGTTGTATCGACTTTCAATTCTTTGATATGACTGAGATGCAATTTAGGGCATGGTTCATATACATTGGATGATATAACTTTGTTACCATCAAAACATATGTATACCCAGACCTATGCAGAATTTTCTATGCCCATATGCATGTTACCGTGGATAGTGAAGGGCTATTTTTAAGTAGTTCGATAAGGGGAAAAGACCTTCTGTTTGGGGACCAAGTGGTCAACAAACTCATTGATGCCCCAAGTGGCACACACCTGCTAGATTGCACCAAACGCCGACATAACTATCCTGACATTCCTCTTGAGGAATTTATTACTCTGATCACTGGCAGGGATGATCTAAACCCTGATAAAATCTTTGATACAAACCTTCTGCTCCACGAATACAGACTGCTCCACCATATGGTCAACCATATGATTTTACCCAAAGGAAGGAAATTTAGAGATGTCAATTTCATTCAATTGATGGTGATGTGGTGTATCATCAATAAAGAATCGATTTGGGCCACCTCATCCTATTTGACATGTGAAAAGCTGCTCAAACCAAAAAGAATATACTACCCCAAGGCATACTTCTAGCCAAAATCCTTAGGTTCTTCAAAGTTAACCTAAAAGATACTCTATCCATACCCTTTCATCCTACCCACATGTACAATAGGTCCACCCTGAAAAGGATGCTACGAATTGAGATTGATGGCCAATGGGTCAAGCAAAAGGCTGTCCAACACCCAAATCTACCTCAAGATCCAAATTTGAACCAACATGCCAATCTACAACCTCTTTCTCCCACAGATCAACCACAAGACCAACCCTTCACAGATCAACCACAAGACCCACCACCCTCTTCTCAAAACCACACTTTAATCCACCCTCCACTCAAGCTCCACCCTCTAGTTCATTACATTCCAACATCCCTCATTCTGATTTTGAGGATATGAAAGAAAATATAAAGCCTCTTGTTGATATCAACACAACCTCCAACTAAGAAATAAAGAAACTTCATGAGAGAATGAATCTCTATAGTTTCAGATTAAGAAGTTCCAAGAGCAATATGAATACATGATTTGTGAATATCTCTGCCTGAACATAATTCTAACTGACCTGAATGAACGGATAGATGGTGCTTGCACAGTAGGCAACGATATTGGTCAGTACATGAAGAAGAGCATAAATGACTTTCTTATTATCAGCAACCTCTTGATTAATAGCGTACACTATGAATATGATAGAGGCACTGCTGGTAAAATAAATAAAGTCCTTCACAAAATTCAAGAGTTCATGAAAATGGATAAAAATCCATTTGGAAATCCCCGCTGAGAAAGTTGAGCGTGAGCACCGAGAAAACATCAATATGGAAGTTGCTCCAGCGAAGAGAATTCATATTGAGGAAATTTCTGCTCAACAATTCAAGAATGCCACCTCCAAAAGAAAGGAGAAGGTATCAGGAAAGGGGAAGAAGAAGATGACATACCCCAAAGAGCCAAAGAAATCCAAACCATCTTTCTTCGACCTCTTGGAAGAACTCGAGCAAAAGGAAGACGTCGTCTACAAGCGAAAAACTAAAGAAAAAGAAGAAATCACCGCCGAACGCAAAGCCAAATGAAAAAAAGCAAATGGACGATGATTTGTTTTTATATTTGTTCTTCATCCTTCATGTTATGTTTTTGTTCTCTTTAGGCTGCCCTCAATGAACACACATTTACTATGGATGATTGTAATTTTAATTCAATTTTTTTGCTCCTCTATATTTTTTTTTATATATATGTGCCTTTTGGTTGATCCTTCTCTTTTCTTTATGTGATGTATGCATACTTTCAATTTTTGAGATGACAAAGGGAGAAAAAAAAAATAGACTTGCTTAGCTTACTTGTTAACAAAAAGGAGAAAAACAGAGTTTGAAAAATAGGGCTTATTGATTTGCAAAATAGGGCGTTGTTGGTTGTTTATTGATTTGATGATTGTTTAATTTATTGTTTTGCGTTGATTATATTTGAATGAGAATGAATGAATATACAGTTGAAAGATTGTTTTTGAAAATTCTTTTAAAAAGGAAGCACCTCTTTAGGGGGAGCATTTTTATAACATAAATTCTATCTTAACAAGGAGTTTTTCTAAAAATTATTTTTCATCATCAAAAAGAGAGAGATTGTTAGTCCCAAGGTTTAAATAAATCGGTTATTAATTTTAATGATAGCAAATAAAGCATTAACAAGTTAAAGATGATCTATCATTTAACATCATTTGAAAATCTCTTAGTATATATTTTTAAATCAATCTATGTTCAAGTGATTATTTATGGTTAGGACCCATGATTGGGCTGACCTTGTATTTAACAAGATTTGAAGTTCTTTCAGGTAATAAATTAAGTATTAAAAATGATTATAAGAATCATTAAATTAGTTACCAAACAAAGCACTATCTTAGAATCAAGATAGAATTTTTTCAAATTTTTTCAAGGATTTGAGTTGACCCAAAGTATAGTGTGAGTCAACCCAAAATGACAAGCTCTCGGTATCTCCTGCAGAATCTTTTCAGAAGCGACCATGAGTCGACCCAAGATGGTTCCTGAGTCGACCCAAGACATGTAACTCTCTGAACTTCTTCTTTGCAACGACCGTGAGTTGAGCCACAATCACTATGAGTCGACCTAAGATTTGAGACAACAATGTGTGAGTCGACCCAAGGTAAGCGTGAGTTGACCGAAAACAAACATGAGCTGAGACGCAGCAACCACAGTTGACCCAAAACATCAACTCAAATGTAAAATTCGCTAAAAATTTAAAATTTTTAGAATAATTATTAATTCAATAAATTAATTAATTAATTAACAAATGAATTAACCAAATAAAAACATAGTTAAATAAAGTATAAAAAAAAGAAGATTCCAAAATATTAAGTTAATTAATAATAATAAAATTTTGAATAAATTGGTAGAATAAATTAAATGGTCACTACCTAATTAATTAAAAGAATAATAATAAAAAGAAATATGAAAAAGGAATTACAATCAGTAGATAAAGGAAGAATAAATAAATAAAGGGAAATTTGAATCCAGCTGATAAGGCAAACAACTGTAATAGAAATTGAAATGAGGAAGTCAGCTAATCTTTTCCTAATTGGTGGGCGTCAGTTTTAGGAGATACGTATTTGTTAGGAAGGATTGGGTTTACAGAGGGAAACCAGGGACGTATCCCCGATTTGGTGGATGCCCTCCCAATTTATATGGGAATCCCTTCCCCGTTGGAAACCTCACCCCCCACAATTTTCCAAAATTCTCGCTATGACCATCTCTCTCTCAATCTCCCTCTATTCTTCGTACACCACATTGCCACCACCGTCTACCACCAACACAGCCACCAACGACCACTGCCACTACCACCAGGCGTTGGCATTGACCACCAGAGGCACCACCATCACCTTCTTCATCATCGTCTTCATCACCATTCGGTGACTTCGGGTATGTAAGGACCCGTTTTTCGCCGGTATTTTAACCGAGTTGTAATTCAACCCTAATCGAATTAACAAGCGTTCAAACC
>JAUTBS010026954.1:0-14210 GCA_032361285.1 Aequorea victoria
GAGTCTTTCTTGTTGCACCATTGAGCTTGTAGCTTCAATGGTGCGTTGAATGATCCAATTGAAACGAACTAAAACTATTTTCTAAATTCTATAATTAGGGGGCTAGGGCGTATTCGTGTCGCCCTAGAACTTCTTTTAATCAGTTTCAATCATATTTTATTTCGTTCTTTAGTTTAATCACAAAAATTTCAACTCGATTTTCCCACTTAGAGTTAATCATAGAATTAATTGGTAAACTTAATAGCTTAGCCTTTTTGTCTCTGTGGATCGACATCCGGTCTTACACACTATTCTACAGAGTAGCTTGTATTACTCGATTATTTTATAAATTTTATCTTTGACCGCAAACGACAACGATCAATTATCTCATTCGTTTGAGGTTATCTACCCAGAACTTTAGAACATATGCAGAGTTAGTAGATGCTGCTAGGAGGGCCGAGAAGGACATGATGGAAGGTAGGGAAACATAGGAGACTTTCAAGAAAGCTCCCTTCGACATGAAGACTTACGGAAATGCAAAGTCTCAAAACCCTAATGCAGCTCAAGATTCGCGGACAGTGGGAAGTCCTTTTAAACAACCCATGAATAGAACTCAGACCTGGACCGGGAATGCACATGGAGGTTTTGTTTCGAGAAACAACACACAAGATAACGGAATGGCTAGAGCCAGGGCAGACCTAAATAATGCTGGACATACGAAAAGCCTGGGCACATTTTGAGAAATTGCACTAGTACAATGGCTAGACCAAGTGTCAAATGTCACAAGTGTGGACAACAAGGCCATATTCAAAGAGATTGTCGATAGGGAAATCAGGCGGTGACATCAATAGGAAGTGTAGCGATGGGAAGGCCTAGGAACACATGAAATTTTAATCAAGAGCGCAGAGGGCCATCTAGAAACAATCAAGGATGATGAGATAATAATGCTGGAAGACAACAGACGCAAGGGAAAGTGTTCGCTATGACACGTTAAGACGCGACGGCAACGTCGGATGTGATTATAGGTAAACTTATAATTTCTGGCAAAGAAGCTTATGTTCTTATTGATCCGAGTTCAACACATTCGTTCATATCATGGGCATTCAAATCACACTTGGACAAGCCGAGCACTAATCTGAAATACACTATAACTATAATGACACCCTTAGGAAGTGGAGTAGAAATTAAGGATGTTTACAAGGAATGTGTAATTAACATCAATGATCAGGAATTGATGGTTGATCTATTACCTTTGAGAATGCATCACTTCGACCTTATCCTAAGAATTGACTAGTTATCATCTTATCATGTGTCCTTAGACTGCTTCCATAAGAAAGTTATTTTCTAAATTTCGGAAGAACCCAAATTTTCTTTTAGTGGAGATCGAAGTATTACACCGATGTACCTAATCTCCGCTATTAAGGCGCAAAAGATGTTAAGTAAAGGGTGTCAGGGGTTTCTGGCACATGTAGTTGACGTTGAGAAGGATACTCTAGAGTTATAAGACATTCACATAGTACCGGAGTTCGTTGACATTTTTCCTGAAGAATTACCACGATTACCGATTGATTGGGAAATAGAATTTTCCATAGAGTTGTTATCGAGAATGACGCCTATCTCTATTGCTCCCTATAGAGTGGCCCTACTGAGCTGAGAGAGTTGAAAGAACAACTACAAGATTTACTCGATAAAGGTTTTGTTAGGCTAAGTGTATCTCCCTGGGGTGCACCTGTGCTATTCGTTAAGAAGAATGATGGAACCGTACGGATGTGCCTAAACTACCGCCAGCTGAATAAGGTCACGATAAAGAATAAGTATCCTCTACCAAGAATAGATGATCGAATGGACCAACTAAAGGAAGCCAAAATATTTTTGAAGATAGACTTGAGATCACGATACCATCAATTGAAGACCAAGGAGAGTGACAAACCAAAGACAGTTTTTCGAATGAGATACAATCACTATGGGTTTTTAGTGATGTCGTACGGTTTGACTAATACTCCAGCGACATTCATGGATTTGATAAATTGAGTGTTTCAACCGTACCTTGACTCGTTTGTGATCGTCTATATAGACGATATCCTGGTATACTTACCGAGTATGGAAGAACATGAAAACATCTTAGAATTGTGTTACAAACATTGAGAGAAAGAAAGTTGTATGCCAAACTAAGTAAGTGTGAGTTTTAGTTGAGAAGTACAGCTTTTCTGGGCCATATTATTTCAAGCAAAGGAATCTCAGTCGATCATAAGAAGGTGGAAGCTGTAGTAGACTGGCCGAGGCCTACGAGTGTTACAAAAATCTAATGTTTTCTGGGGCTAGCTAGTTATTACCAACGATTTGTACAAGATTTCTCAAGTATAGCGGTACCACTGACGAAGTTAATGCGAAAAGTGACTAAGTTCGAATGGAAAGAGGATTGTGAACGAAGTTTCCAAGAGTTGAAGAAAAGGTTAACGACCGCACTAATTTTGAATGTTCCCTCACGGAATGTAGGTTTTGGGATTTATACTGATGCGTCACATCAAGGTTTGGGTTGTGTGGTCATGCAAGAAGGAAGAGTGATCGCTTATGCGTCAAGACAGTTGAAGACTCAGCAGCAGAACTATTCGATACACGATCTCGAATTAGCAGCTATTGTGTTTGCTTTAAAGATCTGGCGACACTATTTGTATGGAGAGACTACAGAGTTCTACACGGATCATCAGACCTTAAAATACTTTTTTACTCAGAAGGCGTTAAACCTACGGCAGCAGAGGTGGATGGAGTAAATTAAAGATTATGACTGTATGATCAACTATCTACCAGGAAAAGCTAATGTAGTCGGCGATGCACTTAGTAGGAAGTGGTTAGGAAGTATGATATATATACGAGATGTACGACAAAACTGGTATCGAGAACTATTATCTTTGGGAGTGGAACCATCGATGAAGACATAGGCGATCTTACTCACGAATCTTATGCTCTGACCCATGTTTATAGACAAAATTCAAGAGGATTAAAAGGCTGATTCACAATTAATGAAGTTACAGGACGAGGTCATCAGGAAAGAAAATAAAGACTTCATGGTTACGGAAGATGGAGTGTTAATTTATGGAAAATGTTTATGTGTTCCTAATGACGCCGATCTAAAGAGGAAAATTCTCGAAGAGGCCCATAGTTCAATGTATGCAATGCATCTAGGAAGTAAAAAGATGTATCGAGATTTATGGGAGCACTATTGGTGGCACGGGATGAAACAATAAATTGCTGAGTTTGTGGTAAGATGCTTCATATGCCAATAAGTGAAGGCAGAGCACCAGAAACCAGCGGGACTGCTACAACCACTACCCATACCTAAATGGAAATGGGAGAACATTACAATGGATTTGTGTCTGGGTTGCCTCGAACTCAAAAAATTCACGACTCCATTTGGGTTATCGTAGACCGATTGACCAAGTGAACTCATTTCCTACATGTCAAAGTTTCTTATACGCTCAACAAGTTAGCTCAACTATATGTGGATAAGATTGTTCGACTTCATGAACATCAGTGTCAATGGTATCCAATAGAGATCTGAGATTTACTTCGAAGTTTTGGCTGAGCCTTCAGAACGCAATGGGAACATCTCTGAAGTTTAGCACATCATACCACCCACAAATAGACAGATAATCGAAGAGGACTATTAAAACTCTAGAAGATATGTTGCGAGCATGTGTACTGGATTTTCAAGGGAGCTGGGACGTGCACTTACCACTGATAGAGTTTGCATATAACAATAGCTATTAGGCAACCATCGAGATGGCTCCATACGAGGCACTTTATGGAAGACGATGTAGAACTCCAATTTGTTGCGACGATGTTGGTGAGCGAAAGATATTTGGACCTGAGATAGTTCAAGAGATGGAAGATAAAGTCAGAGTCATACTTAAACGAATGAAGATCGCACAAGATCGACAGGAGAGTTATGCAGATCACCGAAAGAGAGAACTAGATTTTAAAGTTGGTGATCTAGTATTTCTTCGAGTATCACCCTGGAGGGGAGTGATGAGATTTAGAAAGAAGGGCAAGCTAAGTCCGAGGTACATCGGACCGTATGAAATTCTACGACGAGTCAGTGAGACTGCTTACCAGTTGGCGCTACCTTCAGAGTTGGAACAACTTCATAATGTGTTCCATGTTTCTATGCTTCGGAAGTATGTATCTGATCCAACTCATGTGCTGACTACACAACCGATATAATTAAGCAAGGATTTAACATACCTGGAGAAGCCAATTTAAATTCTAGAGCAGAAGGAACAAAGATTGCGCAATCGGAAAATACCTCTTGTGAAGATTTTATGGCGAAATCACAATGTGGAGGAAGCTACGTGGGAAAGGGAGGACGTTATGCGAGAAAAGCATCCAAATCTATTCACACCTGGTAAGTAAAATTTTCGGACGAGATTTCTGTAAGTGGAGGTTATTGTGACACCTTACTTTTCACAACACAGTCATTAAACACTAAACCTGCAATAAAGTCGTAAGACCTTGAGGAATAGCATTTGAACGCTAGAGTCAAAGGGATAAATGCACGGAATGTGAAATGGGATAAACCTAGAAAGTTAGAATAGATAAAAAGAGTCCAAATAATTCTGAACAAAGAACTTTCAAAGAGAGTTCAAGTTAGAAAATTCTGCGAAAGATGAAAAAGGCGTAGAAAACCGAAACGGGTCATAGTAAGGCATAGGAACTCCTAAAGCTCAAAACATTAAATAAACATTTGGGTAGATTATGAGACTAAGCCCAACAAAAAGAGCCCAATAGATCTATGAACCAAAAAATCCAATTGAAAGATTCAAAGAAGAAATTCATGGAAGGCCTAAATGAGGCCCAAACTTTGAGAAGCCCAATAAGAAAATTTAATTAGGGGTTTGGACCAAACATTATGGGGCCCAATATAAATAAATATTTGAGCCCAATTATAATATTTGTGTCCCAATGAATTAAATAGCAAGCCCAAACCAAAGTTAGACCCAAAATTTGAAATTTGACCAAAAACTTTAATTTTAGCCCAAATCCAATTTAATTATCAGAAATTATTAAAATAAATTAATAAAATAAAATGAAGCTTCTATAACACCTTGGCCGACACCCCCATGAGAGGGGGAGTGATGTGACATTTTGAGAGAAAAAGAAAAAGAAAAAGAAAAAGAATAGAAAAGGAAAAAAAAAGAAAAGAAGAAAAGATAGAAAAACATGGCCTATACTTGAAAAGTTAGTTTTTCTACATCATCAAACCTTCCAAATTCATCAATGAATAGTGGAAAATGTACCTAGAAGATGATTTGATGAGAGAAAAGAGAGGACATAAAGAAAAGAAAGAAGAAATGAAGAAGAAGAAAGAAAAGAAAGCAAAGGAAGAAGAAGGAACTTGGAGCTTAGTCCCTCCAACTAAGAAATTATCAAGTAAGAACTTTTTAAACTATTTCTTTAAAGTTCTTAAATCATCTCACACCTCTCATCCCTCTTCAAACAAAAATAAGATAAGAACGTGGAAGAAAATAGGAGAAGGACCTTGAATCTAAGAAAGAGGAACTTTCTTGATTCAAGATCATGATGGAGAAATAAATAGAGAGCAATGAAAAAGTTCTTAAAAATGTCTAAAATAACATATGAAATGATTTTAAGATGGTTAAAAATGATTCTTGCATGGGTACGATGGTAGAAAAGAAGAGGAGAGTAAGGAACCTCGAGGAAATGAATAAACAGTGAACTTAAAGCCCAAACTCAGATTTTTCATGTTTTCTAAACAAGGCCTAATTGAAGATATGTTTCAAAAAGAGTTATTTTATCATGTTATTAACATGTGTGAGTTTTGGTTGGACCCAAAGATGTATTTTAGAACCCCTATACCATATTTGAATATTCTGCGTCGAAATCATAGAATAACAGTCCACTTTGAGAAATTTTAATTAATTCCAGAAACATCCCGTAGAGATGATCCATATATGGAAAGAAAGGTATAAGGATCTAGTTTCACCCAAAATATATAAATCTTACATCCATCAAACGTATTGTGAGAAAATTGAATTCTCCCAAATAGGGACGTTTTTGGACAGATTCTGCCCCATAAATTTTTAGAGACCTTTATGTTGTCTGTTGGCTCTCATTTCCTTCATGAAACGTTTAGGTGACATCCTGATCTAGCTTTTTTAAGTCTTCCATAATTTTTAAAGGTGGTTTAATATTTTAAAATAAATTTTAAATATTTGAGAAAAAATCTGGAAATGAAGGAAAGTATGGTTTGAGAGAACTTTAAGAAAATCTAAGTACCTAAGCACAAGTTAGGGATCTTGGGAACCATGAGGGTACCAAGAATGTTTAAAAATGATATAGTTAAGAATAAAAAATACCTCACATGCATACCCACACAGGTATGCATGTGTAACCTTAGTTCACGAAGTTAAGTTCCAATCCGTATTATGTGTTAGGAACCGGAGGTCTGGGATAAACCGAAGGGCGTGGCTGAAAAAGGAGTACTTGTTTTTTAGGTGGATTTTTCTTATCACTAGCTTGAAATTATAAATGTGTGAATGATTAAATTCTTTATGCTTTCATGGTACATGATTTGAGAAAATGAATGGTTGTTTTACTTGTGAACGAAAGTTATGTTTGTGAACTCGTGTTTTATAAAATGATTTATAAAAGAACATAATACCGTTGTTATGATAACCTTGATATCACATGGTGAGTGCCATGTGGTTGGTATATCGCACACCCAATAAAGTGAGGGTATACGCCACAGTATAATCTAAGGAATATATCGCACACCTGATAATGCGTGGATATATGTCCTACTATAATACTATATTATGTGTTAGCTTTACCACTGAGTATTGTTAAGTGGCCGGACGAATACTCCTTAACCCTATCCAATTAAGAGTATGCGGGATATTCGGGGACTCAGTACTGCAATAACTCCTGGTTGGGAGGTTAATACAACCCTTGGCTATATTTTTTTTATAAGAAATGGTTTGATGGATGAAAATGATTAAATCATAAAATATATCTTTTAAAGATATATGATGCTTGGAAAATCCTCTCTTATGAGGTGATTAGTGGAAAGATGGAAAACTTGAAATCTTTTGTGATAAAAGTTATATTTTGCGAAAAGTTATCATGTTTTGAAAGTGATGAATTGTTTTGATTTCCATTGTGAAATTTATAATGCTATTGTTAGTGAGTGGTGAGCACGTGGATTATAGCTCACACCCACACAGATTGATGTTTTTGGTAGGTTTTGGCGTCAAGGCTATGTCCGGTTTCGGTTCACGGTGGTCTTAGGGTTTTTGGGAAGGTTTTGAGAAGTTAGGGTCTAAAACCCCTTTCGTTTTTTTTTGAATAGTAATTAATAAAATTATGTTGATGAGGCTGCAAGTCCTCTTGTGTAATTTTTGTATGCTACGTTGGACCAAAGTATGAAGTCTTGATGGAATGTAAAGAAAAAGTAAATTATGCTTAAATAGTGTGGATGTTCTTAAGAATGTTGGGTTGAGCACCCTTCCTCAGGTTCTGTGCTCGGTGCTCGGGGCGGGGCTTGACACTCAGCCTCCTCTTCTCCCGAAGAGATGCTGAGCAACTTTAACATTGCTCGAGCCAAAATGGTTGACTTTGTTGGAGATGTTAACCTGATCCTGGCGGAGATTGGGACTTTTCCTATGGCCAGGGACTTAGTCCTGGACCTAACTCGGGTAAGCTCTTACTTTTATCTTCATTTCTTTCTTTCTATTTTTGTTTATGTTTCCTTTTGTTGTAACTGATCTCTTTGCTGGTTTTATTTTATAGGCTTTTGCTCGGGCCATTCACATCTCCAGTCGATGCTATCAAAGGGAGGCCTAGATTGCCTCTGAGGGTAAGAAGGCCTCATCCCTACAAGCCAAGCTCTCAAAGCAGGATAAGGAGCTAAAGAAGGCCAAGGATGAGGCACAACGTGTGGTTGCTCAGGAAAAGGAAGAACTAGCAGGCCTCTTGGTCGAGAAGGAGGTAGTTAAGAAGGTGAAAGCCCAAGCCAAGGAGGGGAGAGCTCGCGCTGAGGCAAGAGTGGGAGAGGTGGAGACAATGATGGCCACAATTTAAATCAGGGCATCAGTTGAGCTCACGTCCAAGCTGATGAAGGTCAAGGAAAAAGTTATCGAGGCCTTCAAGGCCTCCGAGGAATTCAACAGCGAAACCACTGAGTACTATATCAGTAGTTTTAATGTGATGAAGGCCCGAGCAGCGACCACCTTCAAGGACCTAGACTTCTCCCCCTTCCTCTGGGATAATGATGAATTAGAGGTCGAGGAACGGGGCTCAGCCGAGAACCCTCATGCCTGATCCTCATCTCCCACCTTTTTTGTTCACTTTATGTAATTTTTAGTTTTCATTTACTATTTGTTAACTAAAGAATAATCTTAGAGGGGGTGAATAGGGTCTTTTTCAGTTTTTATGTGTTTTAAAATTAATTTAAAACAACTAAAATCAAACAAAAAATATATATACTGACAAATACAAGCAAGCAATGGAGATGAAGAGACAGAGAAAGATGACACCACCGATTTATAGTGATTCGACTATCGCAGCCTACGTCCACTCCTCAACCTTCTCTTAAGATTTTTCCCCTACCGATAAAAACTTACAGGTGTGCTTGAAACCTTTTACAATGATGCACAAAGCTGTGTTTCAAAGCTTTTAATCTTCTAGCACTTGTAATCTTCCCCTTTGTGTGCTACACCACACACAAAGAACGGTAACGGGTGACTCACCCTTACTTTTACAATGATCATATAGGAGTTTGATGTAAGAACATCAATCAAAAACTCTCTCAACAAAGTAGATGTTATAATGAATTCTCAGAAGAAAAACCAGCAAAATGGAATAGAGCTTTTCTAATAGTTTAGAAATCACAAGCAGTTGATTTCTTTTGAGAGTGATAATCTCTCTTGTAGCTGTATTCTCTTTGAATCAGAGTATGAGTAAATGAGATTATCTAAATGTATTTGCTCATTGTTCGTCTCTATCTTTTTTGTTTTGAATGGTTAATGAATATTGCTTTAAATAGCTTTGAGTTCTGACAATGCCATTGTAGTAAAAAATCCGTAATTTTGAATTTCTAAAATCCCAACAGCAATATCCCTGATTCACGCAGAGATGTTTTCGTAATCTTCTTCATATAATAACATTAAACATTCTAGCCATTTGCAATTCAAAAAGCTCCAGAATCTGCTTTGAAGTGCCAGTTGTTCTTTGCGGGATTCGCACAAAAAATCTCTAAAATCTGGAATAGTGATTTTTTTGATTTACGAAATGATTCTTGGTGATATATTTTTGGAATAATTTGTAATCATCTCTATATATAAAAAAGATCTTTATTGTAGCCGTTATGATTGAAAAAGTTCATGAAATTGAGCAGGAATCTCAATTGTACGACGTGTTATTCGCGCAAAAAGAATTCCTGAAATTGCACTTTTGGGTCGACTCACAGTGAGGTTGGGTCGACTCAAAGTCCTTAGAATTCTAATTTCTCATCCGTGGGTTAACTCATGAAGTTTTTGGGTGGATTCATAGAGAGGTGTTCTTGGTTGTTTATCAGTTAGTCGCCAGTGGGTCGACTCATAGAGTTTTTGGGTCGACTCATAGTGAGGTGGTCTCGGTTGTTTATCAGTTAGCGCCAGTGGGTCGACTCATAATGTCTCTGGGATGACTCATAAAAGTCTCTGCCTTGATTTGAAGCTTTGGGTCAACTTTAGCTGCTTTGTGTCAGCTCATATGTGCTTGGATTGATTCATCATTGCCTTGGGTCGACTCACAGTCTGTCTCTGTGAATATTCTGAGTAAGGAGCATGTTGGGTTGACTCATGAAGTCCCTTGGGCCGGCTCATGATTTAATCTTAGGCGTTGAGTCAATGTGTGGTATGAGGCATATCAGCTCATGTGCTTGGACATGGACTTGGGTCGACTCACACTGAATGTGGGTCGACTAATGAAGTCCTTTGGGTTGACTCATGATGGTGTCTAAGAGAGATCTCGAGAGTTGTATTGTTTGGGTCGACTCATAGATTGACTTGGGTCGACTCATGGTCGTGTCTGGGAAAATTCTTGAAGAGATACCGGGAGTAGTGCCTTTTGGGTCGACTCATGGCTTGATATGGGTCGACTCAAATGCTTGAAAATCACCGAAAAACTTTTGTCCTGATTTTGTGATAGAGTTTTGTTTGGAAAATATTTTAATGATTCTATAATCATTTTAACACTTGTTTTAACACCTGAAATCAGTTCAAATATTGTAAAATTCAAGGTTAACCCAATCATAGGTGTTAACCATTAAATAAACATTTGAATCATTTGAAGATTGATTTAAGAATATGTAAAAAGAGATTTTCAAAACTTTGTTTAGATGATAAATTATTTTAACTTATCAGTGCTTTGTTTGATATCATTTAAATTATTTACATGATTTATTTATAACTTGTGGCTATCAAAATTTTCCTTTTTAACTTTCTAAAAACCTTGTTTGTTATCATTAAAATTAATAAATAATTTATTAAACCTTGGGGCTAACAATCTCTCCTTTTTTGATGATGACAAACAATGTCTAGAAAAATGCTTTGAAATGAAACATATGTTTTAAAACACACTCCCCCTAAAGAGGTGCTTCCTGTTAAGAGATTTTTTAAAATAAAGTTTCAAGCGTACATTCATTCATTCATTTAGCATAATAATAAACATCATATGAATAATAATCATTCAACAGTAATCATTGATTGAATATGACTTGAAGTAAACATCATATGATACCAATTATTAAACTTAAGTTTCTATTTTGATACCAAGTTTTACCATGTTTTGATTGAATTTAAATCTCTATTTTGATACCAAGTTTTGATACCTTTTGTACCAATTGTTCTATTTTTATACTTTTTCTCCCTCTTTGTCATCTCAAAAATTTATCTATTTAAGATTATGTTTTTTCATTTTCTCCCCCGTTGTCATCTTAAAAGAATGAAAATATGGATATATCGTAAAGAGAGGATAAGAAAAAAATATACCAAAGAAAATGTATTATATTACAGAAATGTTTATTCATGAGGGATCAACCCAATAGGAATGAAAAAAAGGAAAAAGGTCAAAAGAAGTCGTCGTCTAATTTCTTTTACCATTTGTCTTTTCGTTCACTTTTTTCTTTTGTCTTCCATTGGTAGACGGCGCTGTCCTTTTTCTATAGTTCTTCCAAAGCGTCGAAGAATGACTGTTTGCTTTTCTTTCTTTCTTTCCCAATCATCTTCTCCTTGCCTTTCCTAGATACGGTCTCTTTTCTTGTGGTGGTGGCTTTCTTGAACTGTTGAGCAGAAATTTCATCTATATGAATTCCCCTTCCTGGAGCAACTTCCTTGTTGATGTTCTCTCTGTGCTCACGCTTAACTTTCTCAGTGGGGGTTTCTAAATGAATTTCTACCCAAACCATGAATTATTGAATTTTTTGAAGAACTTCATTTATTTTACCCGCAGTGCCTCGATCATACTCATACCGTACTTTATTGATCAAGAGGTTGCTTGCAACCAAGAAGTCATTCATACTCTTCATCATGTACTGACCTATGTCATTGCCTGCTGAGCAAGCACTGTCTATCCTTATGTTCAGGTCATTTAGAATTCGGTTCAACCGAAGCTGTTCACTCACCATTTGGGTCTATTTTTCTTGGAATTGCTCAATTTGAACCTCGTAGAGATTCAGTCTTTCATGAAGTCTCTTTATTTATTGGATTGAGGCTAGGTTGATATCTATAAGAAGTTTCATTTGTGATTTCATCTCTTAAAAATCAAATTGGGGGATGTTGGACTGAGGTGACCAAGATCTACTGGTTTGGGCAAATTTCCACATATCATATATAATGAGGTGACCAAGATCTACTGGTTCTTTTTGGATGATGCACCACATTAGCAGCAGTTGGATGAAGGTGACATCTCTAAATTTTCCTTATTGAGGAAGAATCATATGCTTACCATATGATGGAGCAGTCTATATTCTGGGAGTAGGAGGTTGGCATCAAAAAGCTTACCTAGGTTTATGTCATCCCTCCCAATGATCATGGAAATAAATTCCTTAAGAGAAACGTCTGGATATAATTATGTCTTCATTTGGTGGGATCCAACAGGTGACTGCTATTAGGGGCATCAATTACTTTGTTGACAAGATTGTCCCCAAACACCAGGTCTTTCCCCCTAACCCAACTACTAATAAAAATGCATTCACTACCCATTGTTACATGCATGTGAGCGTAGGCAATCTGGCACAGGTCTGGGTATATTGGTTCTTTAATGGTGGCAAAAGGGTACCAGCCCATTTCTGTGAACCAGGTCGTGAAGTGCATTTCAGTTTCTTCAAAGAATTGAAAATCGATGCGCCTTCTGTCTGGGACTTGCTTAGATAAGAAATTTTTTTCGTACTTATCTTGGACCTCTTCGGTAAGACAGATAATATTTGCCGAATAAGGGGCTTTTCCCTTTTTGGGCTTCTTCCTCTTAGCCGAGCTTTCTCCTTGATCGTCCTGTCTTCTCTTGGATTGCTTCGATGGATTTGAAGGATCCATTGATGAATCACGTTCGGTGAAGCAAAGGGGTGGAGATGATGGGGGATTTTGGAACCTAGGGTTTTTTGCTAGGAGAGAAGAGGAGTTCTCGGTCGTGTGTAGCCGCGATGATCGAAATGAGAAGGATGAGATGGATTCTTAGAGGTCTGATAGTCGATCGAGAGAAAGGAGAGAGACGTCGATGTATTGACTCATGTGAGAGAGGGAAGAGTTTGAGTTTTAATTTGATTTGGACCGCTCAGAACAGAGTTATTGTTTATATACCCGAACTTATGAGTCAACTCATGGATATTTTGAGTCGATCCAAATAAGCTTTTAGGGATTCGACAAAAATTTCCTATTTTAGTCAACTCATGATCTTCTGTGAGTTGACCCATCACTATTTAAATGCATAGACATGAAGACTGTCTTAGTCAACTCAAACTCTATTATGAGTCGACCAAACTTGTCTAGCACTGGGAATATCCAACATCCTGAGTCGACTCATCACACTTGTGAGTCGACCCATGTATAACAAATTTGAAAGAAATTGAAAGATGTGTTTTTCATGTGTTTAACATACCTAATTCACCTTTTATGTAATTAAATCTTTCATCATTTAAGGGTTTGGTGAATATATCTCCTAGTTGGTGTTCTGTACTTATAAATTCTAATAAAATATCTTCTTTTTGCACATGGTCTCTAAGAAAATGGTGTCTTATTTCTATGTGCTTAGTTCTAGAATGTTAAATAGGATTCTTAGATAGATTAATAGCACTCGTATTGTCATATTTTATTAGAATTTTATGATATTTCAAATTAAAGTCTTCCAATTGTTGTTTCATGTAAAGTCCTTGAGCACAAAAACTTTCTACGGCTATGTATTCTGCTTCGATGGTTGAGGTAGCTATTGAATTTTGTTTCTTACAAAACCATGAAACTAATGAGTTTCCTAGGAAGTGGCATGATCCGCTAGTACTTTTACGGTCTAACCTACAACCAGTAAAGTCGGCATCCAGATAACTTAGTATTTCAAAAGATGTGTTCTTTGAATACCATAAGCCTAGGTTAATTGATCCTACAAGATATCTAAGAATTCTTTTTTATAGCAATTAGATGATATTCTTTTGGATTAGATTGATATTTAGGACATAAGCACGCACTAAACATTATATCAGGATGACTAACAGTTAAGTAAAGAAGGCTACCAATCATACATCGATACTTTTTATTGTCAACTAATTTACCGTTCTCGTCCTTGTCAATCTTTGTTGATGTGCTCATAGGAGTTTTATATGACTTTGTAACCTCCATTTCAAACCTCTTTAATAACTCTTTTGAGTACTTGGCTTGATTTATGAAGGTTTCATCCTTTGTTTTCTTGATTGGAAGTTCAAAGAAGAAGTTGAGCTCAACCATCATGCTCATTTCAAATTCTTCCTTCATAGACTTAACAAACTCTTTGCACAAACTTTCATTTGTAGCTCAAAAAATGACATCATCAACATAGATTTGCACTAGAAGCATGTCTTTTCCTTTTTGTTTGATGAAAAGTGTGAAATCAAGTTTTCGTCTAGAAAACTCATTTTGTGTTAAAAATCCACTTAACCTTTCATACCATGCTCTAGGAGCTTGTTTCAATCCATATAAAGCTTTTGATAA
>JAUTBS010027064.1:0-14210 GCA_032361285.1 Aequorea victoria
GACTAGTCACTCTCACCTTTGTACCAAAAGCTTCAAGCTATGTCTCCACAACCACGAGGCGCTTGGCCTTCCTCCTCAATCACTCTTTCGAAACCTATAATTCACAAAAATTATACATAAGGATCTATCTTAATCTTAGAGAATTTCTCCCTTTCATGTTTTTATGAGTTAGATATGCTTATTAGTGATATTTCTCATGAAGAAACTTAGGGCCAAAAGGGTTTACAAATGCTCTAAAGCACCACTGAAACAGAATTATTTTTCTTCACTTAAGTCGACTCAGACCCCTATTTGGTCGACTCAAAGGGCTTGGGTCGACCCACCCTTCCTTCGAGTCGACACACACACAGCCAGCTGGGGGGTTATTTGTCGACGATGGTGTCGACCTGTCTTGACTCAGGCGCGCGAAGGTCTATGCTTGGGTCGACTCACGCCCCAGATGGGTCGACTCACACCGTGGTTTCATGCTTGGGTCGACACACCTTTTTGGGTCAACTTATTCTTCCGCCTGTCAAAACTACCGAGAGCTAAAATTCTCTGGGTCGACTCACAACCCATGCTGTGTGGACCCACATCACCGCCTGTTATAAGAACCGAGAGCAGGCAAGACATGAGTCGACACCTAGGCTACTTGGGTCGACTCAAATCACAGAAAAGCATGATAATTTGACCAGAAATTAGTTTAAAGCTCTGCTTGGGTGCAAAAATGTGGTTTCTTCTAACACCCCACTCCTTAGAGGATAATTAATCCTACTCGAAGTGGTGCTACGTCTTTGTTTCTCATATAAACTTATATAACAGATCATCATTTATAATTAAAAACCATCCATTAAGCTCAAACCAAACAAGGTGCTATAAAAAGTACACGTCGATACAAAAGATGATACTCCATCAATTACAAGTTACACAATCCCTCATACCGGAACAACCAAAAAGAATAAACATCTACATCTCATAATAATCCCAAAAGGAAACTATACAACAAAGGTCTTCGTCCTTCAACCAAAATTCCACCTGGCACTATGGATCGACGTCTACCCGAACCTGTAAAATCTACAACCACAAGGTTACAGGAGAGTAGACTTAGCATCATAATTAAAAGCATACAACAAAAGAGTATGATAAAATAGGTTTTAGTGCAGAAACAACCATACATATGCATTGAGACAACCCATGCATGAGAAAATACACTCATGACTTGGCTCACTAGCCACCCTTACAGTTTCATCTAAAATCTTCACACTTTCACACACGGTCGAACGAGCACCCAAAGAGATTTAAACATGCTTTGTAATTATTTTCACCGTACACGGCCCTATGGCCAAATCCCAATATTATAAAAAGCATTTCCACACTTGGCCCTACGGCCCATCTTTATTCTCATGAAAGAATATGTACACACCCATGTATAACCGGCCCAATGGCCCTACATCTGTTTAGAAAAACATTATTAAATTCTAAACCTAAGGCTCATTAGCCCAACTTATATAATACTTAATAGCAATATATGCGTGCTCATTAGCACACAAACATACACACGTCATCTAGTGACCAAGTGGTCGGTTAACCTCACGACTGGGAGTTCCTACGGTATCGTTTCCTCACTACGACTCTTTTAATTAAGAGTGGCGTGTATGATGGTCACTTATTTAACACCACCAGTGGTAGGTGCATCACCGCCCTCACCTTCGGGCTCCCCAAACGGAGTATTGCCTTAAAAGGCTATAATATACCTCTTTTGGGCTACGCTCTCAATGGAGCCATAATACAAGATAACGCCCACATTTGGGCTACGCTCCCAATGGGACTATGCAACAAATGTAATGCCCACATCTGGGCTACGCGCCCAACGGAGCTATGCAACAAGATGATGCCCACATCTGGGCTACGCTCCCAACGGAGCTATCCAACAAATGTAATGCTCACATCTGGGCTACGCTCCCAAAGGAGCTATGCCATAATTATAATGCCCACATCTGGGCTACGCTCCCAATGGAGCCATACAACAAGTATAACACCCACATCTGGGCTACGCTCCCAACGGAGCTATAAAACAAATGAATCCACACACACAAGCAACTTATGCTCACACTCTTTGTAAGAAAAGAAAATATCATTAGATATACGAGTCACACATGCTCATAACTCATATTGCATTAGAAAATACCTTTCAACTTCATGATAGGACATGATGCCAAGCATACAATAAAACATGTCCATCTATATTTATAAAATATTTCATGACATGCTAATCATTTTGAACAAGCTAGCTACTCTCACCTTTAAGATCCAAGCCTCAAGCTGGGCCACCACTCTTATGAGGTGCCCGTCCTTCTTCCTCAATTACCCTTTCAAAACCTATAGCATAAAGCAACCATATAAGGATCTATATTAATCTCATATAAATCTACCCCTTGGTGTTTTCAGGAGTTGGATATACTTATTTGTGATATATTTGATGAAGAAACCTAGGGCCAAAAGGGTTTACAACTCCTCCAAAACACCGCTGGAACAGAACCATTTTCCTCAATTGAGTTGACTCAGGCCTTCAATGAGTTGACTCACTGGACTTGGGTTGACACCCTAGGTGAGTTGGGTCGACTCACATGTATAGAAATAGGGCTAGGGTCATGACAAGGGTCGACAGTCTCAGCTCACACACGCACAGAGCGCCACCTTGGGTCGACACACAAGGGATTTTGGTTGAGCCACACACAGGGTTAAGGCTTGAGTCGACACCATGACCCCTTAGGTTGACTCAAATGACTGCTTGCAAAAATAACAGAGACTGGAATCATCCTGAGTCAACACCTTCCACTCTTGGGTCGACTCAGACCACCGTTTGTAAAATAACCGAGAGCTAAACTCTCTCGAGTTGACATCCCCAACTCCAAGAGTGGACTCACACCTTTAATTGAGAAAAGAACAGAGGTCAATACCACTTGAGTCAACACCCACACAGCTTGGGTCAACTCATACACCCGCCTGCCAAACAACCGAGAGCTATCAGCTCGTGAGTCGACACACCAACACTTGGGTCGACTCAACCCCCAGCCTGATAAAACAACCGAGATTGGAAAAGCCCTGTGTCGACACCCCTTCCTCAAAGGGTCGACTCTCACTCTGAAAAATAAGCATGTTCTATTTTTGCTACAGGTTTGTCCTAGGGCCTCATTTGGGTGAAAAACTTAGTTTTTGAGCCATCATCCATGACTCCAAGCACACATTCATCTTCCTCCACCTTTCCTCTCCACATCCACAACATCCAACACACCAAAAATCCCCCACAAGGATTTCTACCAAGATTTAGAGAAGAAAATCTAGGTTTCTCCCAACGAAAACACGCAACTATGGATACACATGGAAACCTACAAAATACTCGGTCTAGGGCTAAAAAAAGGCCAAAGACTAAAGGATGTAGGTTCCAAACTCCGATTACAGGAGGTACTCCATGATATACACTACAAGAGCTTAGAATATGATTTCTTACCTCAGAACCTCAAGAACAGCTTCAATGGCGATTTATGCCTCTTCTCTTCTTCTTTTTCATTCGTCTCTTCTACAAATGGAGTGAATACTCCTCACTACTCCAGCTACAACACTCTCAAGCTTCTACAAGCACATTCACTCAATCTTTTCTCACGATTTTTCCTTTCTTCTCTCTTTTTTCTCTGAATCGAAAGCTCTCTCTCTTTTCTTCTGCTTCTCCACGCACCGGAACCCAGACAAAAAGGATTCAGAGAATCCTGACAACCCTTATAATTAGCGTCCAAAATCTCCTAACTTATCAGGAGATCAAATCTCCTTCCCAAGAATTACACAAAGCTCCATTTTTCATGCTATTTACGTATATAAACTCTCACTTCTACCAACTTGCTAGTTTGGCCCCTCTTTATTTTTGTATTAATTAATTTCATTATAAATCTAAACCACATACCCAAACAAGGACTCTCTTGGGTCTAAACCCGAATTAATTATATTTTATTATTTTATTGAGAAAATACGGGATGTTACATTTTTTCTCTTCATCCAAGGCTCAACAACACCCATAACGTACTCTCCTCTATACCCATAACTTCCAACGCTTCAAAACTCTTCACAAGTGTCATTCTACCAAGATTTAACATCCAAACTCCAATTTCTTCTCCCGAACAGAAAATCCACAATGTAAATTAAAGAAGGGTCAATGTTTCTAGAGTTAGAGAAAAGAAGGGAGAAAGAGTCCTTCACTTCGACTAAAGGAGATATTCTATGGTATTCAACACTTGGAAGTTAAGGAAAAATGGGATTCTTACCTCGAAGAAGCTCGACGAAACTCAACAATGGCAGAACAACAACTCCTCTTCTTTTTGCTTTTTCTTCTCCAAATCTCTCATTCTCTCTTCTTCAGGAACTTCCTCACGATTTCTGTTCTTTCTCTCCAACAATTTGAACTCAATAACAGAAGAACTCTTAGCTCTCATTCTCTACCTGTTTCGTCTTCGCAAGACTTCTCTTCTCGCTCTTTCTCTAACGACACACAAAATGTCTTTTCCCCTACCTACCAGCTCCCAATCTCCTGACTTATGTCAGGAGATCAAATCTCAAATTCAACAATTACACACATACTCCCTTCTCTTATGGTAATTACACGTTTAAATTTCTTATTTCTCTCAAAATACTAAGTTAGCCCCAAATAGTTAATTATATGTAAATTAAGTTATGGGATATTACATTCTTCCCTCCTTAAAGAAATTTCATCCCGAAATTTAGACGTACCTTAGTTGAACAAGTGCGGATACTTTTACTGAATCTCCTCTTTCCTCTCCCACGTAGCTTCTTCCATCGAATTACTGTGCCAAAGGATCTTCACTAACAGTATTGTTCTATTTCTCAAGACTTGTTTCTTTCGGTCCAATACGGCTACCGGTTCTTCCTCATAAGATAAATCTAGCCTCAAAGCAATCGGTTACGCTGTCAAGACATGTGAGGGATCAGACATATACTTTCTCAAAACTGATACATGGAATACATCGTGCAATTTAGATAACTTCGGGGGTAATACCAAATGGTACGCCGTACTCCCAAGTCTTTGAATGATTTCATAAGGTCCAATATAACGTGGACTTAGTTTTCCTCTCTTTCCAAAAGTCATCACACCTTTCCAAGGAGATATCTTCAAAAACACATGATTCCCCACCACAAATTCTAAGTCTTTACGCCTATTATCTGCATAGCTCTTTTGCCTATCCTGAGTTTGTTTCAATCTTTCTCATATCAACTTGACCTTTTCTGACATAATTTGGACAATTTTAGGTCCCAACAATTTTCTCTCCCCCACTTCATCCCAACAAGTGGGGCTTCGGCATTTCCTCCCGTACAATGCCTCATAAGGTGCCATCCCTATAGAGGATTGGAAGCTGTTATTATAGGTAAATTCTACCAAAGATAAATGATCCTCCCACCTGCCCGAGAGATCCAATACGCACGCTCTCAGCATATCCTCCAACATCTGAATAGTTCTTTCAGACTGGCCATCCGTCTATGGATGAAAGGCCGTACTAAATTTCAACGTTGTTCCCATTGCCTCTTGCAAGTTTCTCCAAAACTTTGATGTAAAATAGGGATCTCTGTCCGACACCACCGACATTGGTATGCCATGTAAATGAATAATTTCATCAATATATAACCGTGCATACCTATCCATTGAAAAAGTCATCTTGATAGGTAAGAAGTACGCTGACTTCATCAACCGGTCAACTATCACCCAAATGGCCTCATTACCCTCGAGTATCGGTAAAGGTTGTAATAGCCTTTCCGGTCTTTGATGTTCAACTTTCACTTGTTGACATGTCAGACATCTCGAAACAAATTTTGACACTTTGCTTTTTAACCCATGCCACCAAAAAAATTTCTCGCAAGTCTTGGTACATCTATGTACTGCCAGGGTGCATCGCATACCTTGAACTATGAGCTTCTTCAAGAATTTCACTCTTCAAGCTGACGTCGTTTGGAACGCATATACGTTTCCCTAACATCAACACTCCATCTTCCGAAATAGTGAATTCCTTGTTGACCTTCTTAATGACATCATCCTACAATTTCATAATTTGTGGATCGTTCTTTTGTGTTTCTTGGATTTTATCTAATAACAACGCTCGTAACGTAAGACTTGCAAGCAAATAGACCTCTGTCTTCATTGAAAGTCGCACCCTCAAGGAAAGCAGTTCCCAAAATAGACCGGTTGGAACTCCTTGCATATGTGCCATACTCCCCATCGACTTTCTGGTTAAGGCTTCAACAACCACATTGGCTTTTCCTGGGTGATAATTGATAGTGCAATCATAATCCTTAATAAGTTCCATCCACCCCTGTTGATGTAGATCCAACTCCTTCTGGGTAAAAAGATATTTTATGCTCTGATGATCTGTAAAGATTTCTGTGGTCTCACCATATAAATAATGCCTCCACAACTTAAGATCAAAAACAATAGCGGCTAACTCAAGATCATGAATCGGGTAATTCTATTCATGAGGCTTCAACTGTCAAGATGCATACGCGATTACCATTTCTTCCTGCATAAGGACACAACCTGAACCTTGATGGGAGGCATCAGTGTACACCACAAAGTTTCCTTTTCCTGAAGGAATCATTAAGACTGGTGTAGTCGTCAACTTCTCCTTCAACTCTTTAAAGATCCTTTCACATTGCTTGATCCGCTCAAATTTCACGTTCTTTTGAGTCAAGCGAGTTAACGGCTTCGCTATCAAGGAAAAATCCTTCACAAACTTTCTGTAATATCCTACTAGGCCCAAGAAACTACAGATCTCTATGACGCTGGTTGGCCTTCTCTAATCTATTACCGCTTCTACCTTCTTGGATACACCCGAATCCCATCTCCAAAAATGATATACCCCAAGAATACAACACTGCTCAACAAAAATTCACTTTTGTTGAATTTAGCATACAATTTATGATCCCTTAAGGTCTGCAACGCTATCTTCAAATGCTTCGCGTGATCCTCCTTACTCTGCGAATAAATCATAATATCATCGATAAATAAAATCACAAACTTGTCTAGGTAGTCTCGAAATACTCAGTTCATAAGATCCATAAACGCAACCAGTACGTTAGTTAGCCAAAATGGCATAACCTCAAACTCATAATGGCCATACCGAGTTCAAAAAGTAGTTTTAAATACATTCGACTCCTTTACCTTCAATTGATGATAACCCGACCTTAAGTCAATCTTTGAGAACACGCAAGCTCCCCGAAGTTGACCAAACAGATTATTTATCCTGGGCAATGGATATTTATTCTTCACTGTCACTCTATTTAACTACTGATAATCGATGCACATTCTTAAGGTTCTATCCTTCTTCTTCACAAATAGTACGGGCGCTTCCCAAGGTGAGATTCTAGGTCGGATGAAACCCTTGTCTAACAATTCCTGTAACTGATCCTTCGACTCTCTTAGCTCCATTGGAGACATACGGTAGGGTACAATAAAGACAGACGATGTGCCTGGGTACACCTTAATGGAAAACTCAATCTCTTGGTCAACACGTAATCCCAGACGTCAAAAAAATCACATATGACCGGTATTCCAAAAAGTTTTTCTTTCTCTGCCTCAGAATTTACAATATGTGCTAAAAACCCCTAACATTCTTTCTTCAACAACTTTGTTACCTTAAAGGCCGACACAAAACATGCAGGGATGCTAACCTTCTCACCATGAAAAACAAATTCCTCTTCTCCAGTAATTCTAAAGATCACCCTCTTTTCGAAACAATCTAAGGAGGCATGATACATGGACAACCAGTCCATTCCTAGAATGAGATCAAACTCTCTCATATGTAAGGGCATAACATCAACGTTCTTCTTGTGTTCTTCTATTTTTAATGGGCACTTCCTATATATGGTCTTGATCAACATTTTCTCTCCGAGAGGTGTGGTGATGGTGACAGTGAAATGTAGAGACTCAGGTACAACGTCTTTTACTCGTGATATAAACATAGGTGCTACAAAAGAATGTGTCAAGCCTGGATCGATAAGAATATAAGCAGGCTTATCAAAAGCAACAATGGTACCTGTCACAACCTCTGGCGTGGCCTGTGCATCTTGCCGAGTAATAGTAAAAATGTGTCCTGGCATAACCGATCTTTCTCTTGCAACTCCTTTCCCCTTATTCAGTGCTAACTCCACTGGCCCATTGTTCACCGTCTTTCTACTGCCCATGGAAGATGTTGCTGGTGTACCTCGATGCCCACAGTTATTAAAAATATGTCCTCGCTGATTACGACAATAACAAACACTTTCCTTCTTCAGACAATTCTTAATGAAGTGGTCTCGGGCTCCGCATCTAAAGATGCTGTACTTTTTCCTTTAACATTCTTACTGAAATTTCCCACACTCAACTAATTTCCTTTGAATCCTGTGTTCCTTGCCATGGATGGCGAGCTTTGGCTTCAAAAAGCCTATGGTTTGTTCGTGGCATTTTTGAAATTTGTCTTACCCGACTTGTCAAATGATACGCTGCCAGATTTCCTCTTCTTATAATCCTCCCGTCTCCCAACTCCCTCTTTGACATACCTTTTAATCAAACGGGCTTTATTCACCAGATTTGCATAACTAATAATTTCCAACCCAGTCAGTCTTATTCTGATAGTACAATCTAGTCCTTTCTGAAATCTGTGACATTTAGCTTTCTCCTCTTGAGCTAATAACGGTGCATACCGTGATAACTCTGTAAACTTCATTTCATACTCTGCCACGCTCATGTCCTTCTGGGTCAACTTGATGAACTCCTGCTCCTTTTCATATTTATAGATCATGGGTTTATATTGCTCATTGAAGGCCTTCACAAAACGGGCCCACGTAATCTCCTAGGGTATCGAAGGCTCCCTTCCCGAAACCAGTAACTTCAACAACCGCTCAGTCACTTTCCACCAATTATATGCTTCCCCTCAAAACATAAAGGTAATCAGATCCACCATCTGATCTTCCGTCACCCCAAGGCAATGAAGGATATAGAGTGCGTCCTTGAGCCAAAACTCTGCTTTCGCTGAATCTAGTGTTCCATGGAATTATTAAGCCCCTAGGTCTTTAAACTATTTTGCCCACGACTTGGCACCCCTTCCCATTTACATACTTAACAAATGGGTATTCGTCTCTGTCAACTGGCAATTGCGACTAGAATCATTGTGGTCTGATCAACTTGACTAGGCTGTTCCGCTTGTTGGGGTACTCCCTGTCCCTCCCCAACTTGCTACTCGGGGACAATAGACTCTTCGTGTGAGCTTTCCATCACTACATTATGAATGAACATAATCAAACTTCAATGCTCAATCTCCATCATTTATATATGTACACACGTAACAATGATTCATACATGCAAGAATCATTTCAACTTCCATTTCAAGGCTTACAAATAACATCTCATGTTATCAACCCACTATGATTTATAGGGTAGTCTTTCTCAATCTGATAACTTGCTATAACTTCCAATAGAAATCTACACCTGCAGAATACGTTTTCAATCAGACTTCAAAGCTAGTTACGCAGACGTCCGAATATAAGGGTACGACACTTCTAAGTCCCCTAACACAACTCGACTTAACTACCCACATCCTATGTCCACATAATGCCAACCTCACCTAGGTCTATAGAATCTATAAACCTAGAGCTTTGATACCAAAAATGTAATGACCCGGGTTTTTATAAAACCTAACCTAGGTGTAATTTTACCCTAATTAGTTTAACAAGTGTTCAAATCCTGGAATTCAAACTCCATAAGCCCTAATGATGTTAATTAAAGTTTCAACACTAAAATAGATAGAGTAAATAAAGTGGTGAACTTAGAACCTAATTAAATTTAAGTTAAGTTTGAAGAATTAAGTTCGGTCACCTAGATCACAACCTAGACATGTAATTTTGGATTAAAGTCCAACATAAAAATTCAAGCCCTTGGACTCATAAGTTTAATCAATGGACCCAATTTGAATTTTAGAACCCAAATAAATAAATTTAAGCCAATTCATAAATTAAGTCTTGGAAAATTGCATAAAAAGTCTAATTTTTAATTAAAGACAAAAATGGGTCCACATAATTATCTAAATTATGAAAAATATTAAAATTGACTAATTATTAAAGGACCAAAGCACCCCTGGCTGGCAGCCCCTTGGTGGGAAGTGTGCTGTGACTATTTTAGTTTTATTTTAAAAAATAAAAAAATAGGAGAAAGATTGGATGTGATGTTTGAGTATTTGATGAGTAAGTCTTGTTTGGAACATTAATTCATCTTCTACACTAACTAAATTATTGTGGGAGATAACTATTCACCTAAATATATTTCAAGAATATAAGAATACATAGAATAATTAAATTATGAGAGAAAACTACCCAAAGAAAAAATTAATGCATTTTTCTTCCCCAATTCTCATCATTCTTGAAGTGACCAAACAACACCTCCATCAACTATTTTTGTCATGTCCATATGTACCCTTGGAAGAACTTTTGGCTCAAATTATGTCATCCAAATAGTGTAAGAAATGGACTAATTAAAGAATTAAATTAATTTCAAAAATTAGAAAAATTATGCCTATAAATACCTAGCTCTTCCCAAATCTTTTTCTCCATTTTCTCCAACCCTCTCCACTCTCTCTCTAAGCTCTCAATCTCGACAGAACCAAGGGGAAGAGAAGAGAAAAAGAAAAAGAAGAAAGAAGGAGAAGAAAAAGAAGGAAGAATGAGAAAGAAGAAAATGAGAAGATCAAAGAGATTAAGAACTTCTTCTAGGATCAAAAATCATAATGTAAGAAACTCCTAGAACTCTTCATTTATTTCCCTAATAACATGTTCTCATATCTAAAATTCTCTAAGATAAAAGTTAATGGACAAAAATGAAGGAAGTTGGAGGTAACCCATGCAAACAAGTAAATAAGAAAAACTCATGTTCTAGGGAAGTTTGTAATGAACCAAAGATGAACAACAATTGATAAATAAAATAATTTTTAACTTGGTAGTGGACATATTATGATATTATGATGTGTTTAGACATGCTTTTGTTGAGTTAAAATAAGAATAGTTGTTGAATGTTCATGTTGGTGAAAGATTGATAAAAACAGAATTGCTTTTAGGCTTTTCTCCAAATTTTCGTGTGAACCAAACGAACCCTAATTAAACAAATGTTTATAACAGAGTTTATTTGGTATGTCTTGAGCATGTGTGATGTTTGGTTAAGCCCCAAAATATATTTTTGAACCCCTTTATTAATTTAGAAATTTCTGTGACAGAGAGACAGATTTACAGACCACTTTAAACCCTTGTATCTTGGTCTACGAAAATCCCCTTATGATGATCCACATATTTAAAGATAGATAAATGATCCTAGTGTCAGTCACTTTTTACAGAAGTTAATTTCATTGAGTAGATTTTTAGATAGACCAATTTTTCCAAACAGACCCTTATTTCGATAGATTTTGTTGTAGTATTTTTTGGACCCCCTTCTTTGTACTACCAGTGTTTGGTCCCTTCATGAACAATGTATATAAAACCTCTACTTAGCTCTCTGTAAAGTTGAAGAATATTTTAATGCGTTTTCATATTTTTAAAGTATTTTAGAACTACTGTGGAAGATTTTGGAATGTGCTCTGTTTTGAGACTTTAAGTGTTTAATGTTCTTTTTACCTTAAGTCTTGTTTATTTCTTACTTAAACATTATATATAGGTTTAAATGCATGTTAATGGCTGGAATGAATGTTATATTATCTCATCTTATTTTATGGCATCTCTCATGCATGGCCCGAGTCTTGGGTGGGGTGTTCACCTTGCGTCTAGTTTAGCTAGGGTTGAATCTTGTTTGGACATTGTGGTTGTTGTTGACAAGTTTACATGGATGTGACATGGGTTTGTGATCTTGTAATGGAGAGGGAGGTTTCCCTTCCATGTTATAACCGTTGATGAGTACAGTATATAGTGGTGCACCGTGTCGAACTTATGAATTTAGCACGTATGTCAGGAACTCAGATGGACGGTGGTAACAGGTTGTTTCACCTGGCTGTACCTCGCCGTCCTTGGGGCATTCATGAGCTAGTTGAGTATGTCACTCGGCTACGACTCATGGTGTGACAAGGTGGGTCTTTTGAATCGGCTACGACTCATGGTGTGACAAGGTGGATCTTTTGAATGAGTTCTAGCCGGGGGACTTATGAGCCAGTTGTAGCATTTAGTTCGCTGCGTCTCATAACCTGCATACGGGGAGCTTCAGTTCTAGCTGGGGGCTTATGATCCAGTTGGAGCCGTCAGCTCGCTGCGTCTCATAACCTGCATACGGGGAACGGTATTCGACAGTCTGGCGGCCTATTTTGCTTTAAGTTCAAGTGTTCAAGTTTGGGGTTGTTGTGTTTTGTCGGATCCATTCAGCGTAAAGGAATTCTGGTCGTGGATCAAGTTTTCAGCATTTTTGCATATCATGTTCTATTATCTCCTATTGTATGTATTTAAGTGTTAGAAATATTGGGTTCGGGAGATTCTTTCTGGGTTTCGCAGCTCATGGCGTTTCATGGTAGGATTTGAAGAAGAACCGGTTCTAGAGGAACAACACGAGGAATGTGCAGAGCCGTGGCTCACCTAATCAATCAAATGTTGAAGACTTTTAATTATTTTTGTAATTCTCTGTAAATTATTTTTGACGAATTGTAATACTAAAACAGGACATACAGTGCGCAAAAACGCAATTTACTATTATCATATGTTAGATATCAAATAGTGTGAAATGTTTGTTACCAGAATAACCTTATTTACTATAATTATGTCTCTTAACGAACCGAATTTTTAGGGCGTTACAAACCAAGTAAGCCTTAATCATAGATTTAGCTAACAATATGCTAAAACAAAATTAATTTCCATGAATTTAAGTGATTAATTCGATCTCGTCATAAATGGGTCAAACACCCCAAAACTCATCATAATGATGTCATAATATCAATGATAAATTTACCAAACAAATGCGGAAGCAAATATGATAAATGTCCTAGTGGTCAAAAGTTTGAATCCCACGCAGCAGTCCATCACTAAATTTCATCTCACTGAATACCTGAAATATTTTATGGTACAACATCAGTATAAATTGGTGAATGGAATTATGCACAATACAATACAGTTCTAAAATAGGGGATATAAAATAGCTTGTACATTAACATATAATGGCATGGCATATACAGTATAATCAAAAGGATAAATATATAACCCATCAATTCATCTCATTTCAGTTCATTTTATTTTAT
Organism: Aequorea victoria; assembly: GCA_032361285.1. Taxonomy (NCBI): domain Eukaryota; kingdom Metazoa; phylum Cnidaria; class Hydrozoa; order Leptothecata; family Aequoreidae; genus Aequorea; species Aequorea victoria. The sequence continues at coordinate 13,266 of JAUTBS010027064.1, forward strand.
TTTTCAAATACATATCTTTTTCCATTAAAACTGGACATCATAGGTGTTCTCAATCATATCTGTATTACAATAATATGGTAAAGGCAACATGTTCATACAAGAGTGGGAATAATCAATAAATCAAAGCTACAGGAACAGTCTGAGCATACATAGTATCAATGTCACATCATAACTCAGGACCTCTTAGCCATTGGATTCAATATCGAAAATAGAGTCACCATAGGTTGGCTCTTGGGATTGTTCTCTACACGATTTCAGTTAAGGTCACCGGACGCACCCGGGCTATCCCTTAATCGTTGAGTCAACTAGGGTCAACACGAGATTTAAATCGGTTCTGTTCCCTAGCTGGCCAAAGTCACCTCCGAAGAGGGCTTTCCCTTTAACTTTTTCATATCTCAAGAATCATATCTCATAATATAATTATTTGGTCCCAATCATGGGTTACCAAGATATCACATCATATATTCATTTGATAATGTACCAAGATATCTCATTTTCAGACCTTAGTCTATATTATATATACTTTTCATAATTCTCTTCATTTTACTTTTCATAACATATTCTGTAACACTTTTTATTTTACCTTTCATAATACTTTTTGTTGATACCTCGATTTGAACGGTTCGACGTTGATCCGCTAGCCCGAACTGTTGGTCTCCTCTTCTCCGAGGAACCTGCACAAGACAAAGACTAGGCACTAGTGTGGTACCGGCCTAGGGTCCTCTGATGCTTAAGTCAGTTGGAGATCTTTTAGACTTAGGAGAAAAGATATCTGTTGGAGTACTGTAGGTCAAAGATGGCGTACCTTTTTCCCTTCTCTGGCGTGTATTTATAGTAGCAATGTAGATATGGGAATTCCTTAGAATCCCCCGTATCTCGGGATCTCCCATAATATTAGGGATATGATAACGGCCACAAATGGACTGCCTTATCCGACCAGATATT
>JAUTBS010027175.1:0-14210 GCA_032361285.1 Aequorea victoria
AAACTGAATAAATGATCATACATGACCTTAAACTACGCTCGCAGTCTAGCACGACTATAAACTGATGCTCGCAGTCTAACACGACTATAAACTGATGCACGTGGTCCACTCATGACCTTAAAATGATAGCTTTTCTGTCCTTTTGTTTTGTTTTTGTTTTTTTCTTTGCCTGATGAATGGTTTAATCAAAATGGACTATCTATGGTTCTTTGACATTTACTCCCCCACACAATGCGACGAGAGTTTTGTCAAAGAGGAACAACTGTAGACAGCCCAATTTTGACTAAACTGAACATCGGCTGGTTCTGCAAGCTTTCCAATGATGAAATGTATACGTTAGTCATGTCAAAGGAACTTCCGTGCGAGTCTGAGAGTCCAAGGAGTACTCCAAATGCATCCTAAAATACCCAGAAATAGCCCAAAAATACCCCTCCGCGCAGCCCAACCTGGCGTTGCACTATCTCTAAGTGGCGCACACCACTTCCATCTAAGAAACCACACGCTATCTCAAAACTCGAGTCACTAGCATCGTGCCATAACTTTTTCATGCCACTAGCCGAAGCCATGTCAGAGCCCTAAAGACACCTTTACCCCTAGCGTGTGCCACCTCAAAGTGGCGCACGTCCCCTTCAACATGGCGCATGTCACTTTGAGAAGAGCCTTCGACACCAAGTCAGCTCCTCGCCCAAATTTCTATAAATAGGACCCTCCCCCCTCACCTAAAAAAAATGATCCCCAATTCTAAGAGTGCCAAACCTCTGCGGAATTGAGACCCGATCTCGACCCCCCAACTCAAACATTTACCGAATTAACAACTTAAGCTTAAGCTAATTCCTGAAACTTCACTTTGAACTACCCAAAAATTCACAAACCTTTGCATTAGAAGGACTTCGCAGGCTCAAAGACCGTATGGAAGGCCTCCCGAGGATGTGTCGTACGTGTGGAAAAGATGCAAAAATTGCTTGAAACTTCTCTTTGCTTTTGGGATATACGATAGGCTCCTCCTTTCTCATCTTTTTCTATTTATTTATCTTTCTCCTCTTAAGACTTCTTTTGTTCGGTAAAAGGGGAGAAAGAGGCCGTTGGCCTCCTTCTTTCAATTTTCTTTTCATTATCTTATTTTACTTTTTATCTAAGCATGTTTTCCTTTGTTATAATCGCACATTAGATTTCTTTTCCTTCTCCTAGTCTTTTTAGCTTTAAGAAATATATTTAATGTCTTCTTTTTTTTTTCTTCTTCGTATAAAAACACATACACACGGGCACACTATTTTTTCCCAAAAATATTAGCCCCTTTTGGACCTCCTGGTGTCGAGCTCAATCTTTCATAGTGACACGCGCCACTTTCTGAGAGTCCCAAAGTGGCGCGCGCCAGGTCATGAGGTAGCGGACGCCACCTCTGTTTGAAGACCAGTGGCTTCCAGTAGCCTTTTTGGTAGCCTCTTTCTGCATATTTTCTGTCTGTTGGAATGTCTGTTAAAATGCTATGTTTTGTGTTTCGTTCTGTTATAAAAACATTTGCACATGAAGAGTACACTATTTTTTCAAAATAGTAGCCCCTTTTTGGGTCTCTAAATGACGAGTTCACTTTTCCATAGTGACGAGCGTCATTTTCAGAGGGCCCAAAAATGGCGCGGGTCATTGACCGATGGCGCACACGCCACCTCTGCTTAAAATTAGTGACTTCCAGTAGATTTTTCTGCTTTTTATGTTTTAAACAACATACTTTTATATGCATCAACTGCACTGATATGCTGCCATCTCCCATTTTGATATGCATTTAAGTGTAAGTATGCATAGAAAGCCTTAGTTTTAGGTTAGGTTTTATTTTATTATTTTCTTTTTAATGTTCTCTCTTCAACCCCCTTTCTGTAAATGCTGTTTTTGATAAATTTAAGACAAGAACAAAACAGAACGGTTAAGTAGAGGTCAGTCTTCGGATCGGGCGAGAGGGGTGCCTAACACCTTTTCCTTTCGTACCCTAGCTCCCAAACTATTTTCTCTGGTAAGGACGGACTAGTTCTCTTGAAAGTTTTGGTTTTCTTAATTTATCCAAAAATCAAGTGGCGACTCCAATTGTGCGGCCCTTAACACGAACGCATTTGGGGGAAAATTCCTCTTTTTATTTTTCTCGTGGTTCATTCTATATACATGATTTTTATCATTCTCAGAACGGGAGGAAGCAAAAAAAGAGAGTGGGTTCCTCACAGGTGCAAGGGGATTTTGTGTTGTACGATGTTAGGATCGATCTCGGGCATATCTTCGTAGGACCGTGCAAAGACATTCTTAAACTCTTTTAATAAATCAATTAGCTTATGGCATTCTTCAATAGACAGTGTAGGGTCAATCTTGACTTCTTTAGGTTCATCTTCAGTGCCTATATTTATTAACAATGTCTCTTCCATAAGTGGTTGAGCGCATTTTTCATCGTATCTTTCAATTCGGACTTGTAAGAAGTGGGGGATTTCTCCCCCTGCCTCCCCTAATTTATCTAAGCCAGAATAATTATCTAAAGGCACAACAACATGAGCTAATTCCTCATCTATTCTGTTCAAAGAAAATGAATCAAATTCAAAGTACAGAGATTTTTTAGGCACACTAATAGGCTCATTTAAAGAAATTATATCAAAATTGGAAAAAGAAGTTTCGGAAGAGGGATACTCAAATTCGGTGCTGACTGAGTTCTAGAATTCAATGCATCATACACCGTCGAGGATTCAAATATCTATTAGATGGGAAGTCCATCCATTACATCCACGATAATCTCAAAATGGTCTGTTGGCAGGTCCTGGCTCATAATCATCGTGTCTTCCCCATCATCCTCATGGTTGGCTTCGTCGAGCAATATTCCCAGTCTAAATTTGTCCACCATTTCCATCCAGGTCAGTGTGTCATCCTCTATGGCTTCTTGTTCTATCTTGCTCTCTTTGTCTTCCAATTCATCCTTAGACGATAGTCAAAGAAGACCTTCATCCCCAGTTATCTCTTCCCACTGACCGATTTCACCTAAGGTTCTGAGAATTCACAGTAAGGGAAGTCTTCCCATTATCTAATGAAATAGCCAGTTAGGCTTCTGATTGGCCTTCTATCCTTCATTGTGTTATACTCTATTTCTATTCTTTTATTGATTTGACGCCACCTTGATTCCTTTAGGTTATTCTCGGTAGGTTTATATCCTAGACCGAAGGCATACCGATCATTTGAGAACTTGATTGGTTTGGTGATGCCTTGTAGTCTTGGCCCCAAACCCATACTTGGGAGATATTACATTTTGCCCATCCACTTTACTATCTTCGGGTCTAGATATTGCCCCCTTTCTGCCATTCGAGCCTGTATGTGGGGTGACTCATCAAATTGAAACCCACTGATCATCACATCTTCTTGCCCATGTTCGATCTTTAGCAGTGGTGTGTTATCAGTTGGCTGAGGATAAATGAAAGTGTCCCCAGAGATGGTGATGAATTTATCACCTACCATGTACTTGATCTTCTGGTGAAGAGTGGAGGGGACAACCCCTATCTCATGTAGCCAAGGCCTGCCTAGTGGCATGTTAAAGCAATTGGGTACATCAAGCACTTGGAACTTAGTTTCTAATATAGTTGGCCCTATCTCAATCTTGAGCTTGATGAAACCTAAAACATATATCCTCGTGTTACCATAAGCTCAAACTCCTTGAGTGGAAAGAGAAAGGTCCTGTATAGATATGCCCAACCGACGTGCGATGCTTAGAGTGCAAATGTTCAGTGCTGAGACATTGTCCACTAGGATCACATGCACCAACTTCTATAGGCACTTCATAAAACATGCAGTGGTTTATTGTGCACCAAGCCTTCGGGTGGAAGGTCATTATCAGTAATGAAACTATTGGCCCTTGGACACTAGATAATGTTAGCATGGAGACTAGCTAATCTAGTGCCACGCCAATTTGTACTTTTTTCTTTTTCAAGACCTTTAGTACTGCCTACCTATGCTCGAATAAGGACATGAAGAGTCCCCAAATCGAGATGTTGGCATGCATCTTTTTCAGTTGACTGAGTACCTGGTCTTCTACAACTACCTCTTCGACCTTCTACTTCCCTTTCTCTCTAACCCCATCTTGCGTTGTTTCTAATGATTTTTCCCTTTCTGGTTCTACTAGTTTCACATAACAGCCATTGCGGGTCAACAAATATACTTACTCACTCCCACCTTCTAACCAGGGATCAGTTGCGGCATATTCTTTCCAAATGTCTTCTTTGGCTCAATCGATGTCTAGCACTGCCTCATCATAGACATCATCCCATATGACATTGAGGGTGGATATTTCTAGCTCGGCAATGGTGGAGAGGGACATTTTCTCAAACATTATGGAAAGGGTCATCCCATCAAGAACATCTTCAAGTTTTTCTTTGGTCTCTTTGCCTTCCTTCTGTTCCCCATTTTTTGATTCTCTTTCTCTTTTTCCTTGGTTATCTATGTCTCGGCTCTCTCCTTGGTTTACTTTTTCCTAGACTTCCCTATTTTCATTGTTATTTTTTACCTCTTCTTCATTGATCCATCCATCGTTACTCATTATGGTGTTATGGTCCCACTAGGAGATGGTGACAAGGATGGGGTCCAGTTTCTCCATGTCATACCACTCTTCTAGATCACTTTTCTACCCTCTTTCAAAATTCTTGTGTCCCCATTCATCTTGTTCTAGGTCAAACTCGGGTCCAGATACCGACTTAGAGTCCTAACTCAAGTAAGACAAGGATTGCTCCTTAGGGAGTAGTGGTGTCGATTTGGGTTCAATGGTTGGATATATGTAAATGATGGGGTCTTAGGCGGTATCATGGGTGTGGATGTTATTGAAATTTTGGGGAGGTGGTACATCACTGTGGTTAGGGAGAGGATTGGTGGTGACATTTGGTGTATTAGGCGTGTTGATTACCGTGTTCTTAATTAGGTTCTAAATGTCATGGCACAACATAATTCACCGCTCGGTGTCATGGCTGGGGGATTAATGGTAAGCATAGATCTTGGTGGGATCATAACTGGCTAGTCGGGGTTCACGAGGTGGCATAGGGTCAAGGAGCTTGAGGTAGGCTTTGTCGACCAAGAGGGTTAGGACTTGTGTGAGGGGAATGTAGATGGGTGTGAAAACTCATCTCGTTCAATTTTGATTATACGTGTTTGAAGCGGATGGGTTTGTAGAAGGAAAAAGATTAGTTGCGGGGAAGGAATTTGTCATGACCCAAATCCCATAAGCTAGGATCCGTGATCGGTCAGTGAGACAACGCTCAATTGAGGCCTCTTTACTTATGAGTTTAGGAATTTTCTTTCAAAATTAAATTTTTTTACTGCTTGATTAATAAAAATATTAATTTTTATTTGTAGAAGAGGAACATGTTTAAACTATGGAATAAAATGAGTTTGATTTTTGTATGGAAGCGTGTCATTAAAAATATTTGACATAACTCTCAGAGAAATCTAGTATTTAGAGTTATTACAAAGAATCTCCATGTAGTCCCACGTCCCGGGCTATAGAAAATATATACATAAAAAAAGAAATAAAACATCCAAAAAGGCTGTCATGACCTTGATCATCCAACGACTTCTAGAGATAGCTAACCTGATACAAAACTGAAAGATATGCAACGTTGTAAGTACAAAGCTTGTGTGAGATGACAGATAATAATCAATTTACTATTTTATCCCTTTTTGGTCAGAAGATTCTTTCTAAAGAAGAGAATTTCATGTGAAACTATTTTTCTACCCCTTTTTCATACGTTAGATCATAATAATAGTTTATAAAATAAATAAAGGTATAAAGAATAATAATAATATAAAAGAGAAATCATCTTGTTTGCATGACATTGTTCTCGGTGGATATCCTGGTTAGAGATTAAGGAGTGACCAATATAATAGCATAGTAGGCATGATATCATGTTGTTACCACTTGACCATGTGGCCAAACCACTCATTGGACATCTCACCCCCTACTTGGAACTTTCCCCAACTTGCATAATTCATCGATTGGGTAACCCATAGAAGTATGTGTCTATGCATCACCATATAAATATATGACCATCCATTCTCAGGATAAAAAATAGTTTTAATAGGATTTACATATCAATCATACATTTATCATTAAAAATATCTAGCGTATCAGCAATTCATTTATCCAAACCTTATGTAATCCACAATATACTTGAACATAAATATGTAGCTTTTATCGTAAAACAAGTACAAATAGTAAAGTAAAATTATTTGTAACTCAACTAGTGGCATTGCGATGGTCCAAAAAGGAGACAAACAAAATCTACTCCGACCCTGACATTCAAAAAAGCATGATAAGACCCAAACTTAAAAATTCTATCATGTAAAGTCGATTTGATACTTAGAATGTGCCTATGTTTGGTTTTGAAGTCATGTAGACTTGTAAGGGCAAAATGGTAATTTTACTCCTGTCTCAAAATTCGTGTTTCAGACCTTCTTAGGGTTTTTGAACGTTCTGAGTTCAAATACGAAATTAGAATTATCGTTTGAATATTTCTTGATACTCGTTGGTAAAAAGACTCCAAAAATGTTTTGTTTGAAAAATATTCCAAGTATTGGAAGTCTAGTTTGAAGGGTGTTTTTGGTTGTTGTTTTTATGGCTTTTTGGATGTTTAATTTGTCCATTCTAGGCATCATCAGAAAGGTGGAATTTGAGGCTTTAAAATGAGTGGTCATAAGGTAGTCTTTGGAGTTCTTAAGTGTCCATGGGAACTAATCAAAGTTGGGAAAACGTCAGTTTGGTAGAATTTTTAGAATTTTATTCAATCTTTGAGCTAATTAATATTTTAGGTCAGATCATAATTAAATTGGGGTTTGTTCTTGCAATTTGCAGAATTTTCTATGGTATTTCTACTGAAACAATAATCAGGTCATTTGAGGTTTTGTAGAGATCATGGTAAAGGTTCAAAGTAGACTAGTTGAAAATACAAATCTAATTTCTAAGTTTAGTACATCCTGAGGGGTAAACTTTGCCTCAGTTTTTCTCTGGTTTATTGGATGAATTTGGAAAAACTAAAAACATTAAAGTTGTCGTGTATACTTAGATATTTCTAATGATATAAATATCAAGCAAATCAAAGATTTGAGCTAAGAGATACGAGGTCTCAAAGATGGCTGAATTTCATACACATTCCATTTTCTGGGTTTTGGGCAGATTTGAGGAGCCATCTTTGTCTCAATTTTTAGTTAGGTTAGTGACATAGCTTGGAAACACTTAAAACTTGAAAAATGTATTTTAATGTTTCATATATCTGACCCAAAAAGAATCAAGTGATTTGGAGTTTTATTGAATCAATAGTAGCCTTCGAAAGATGGTTGTTCTAACTTGCAAACCTAGGATTTTCTAAATTTGCCAAAATTTATCCTATCTTTGCCTCAATTTTACGTTATGTTGTGATAATAATTTGGAGAAGTGTTAAACATAAAGTTGTAGTTTAACATGTGGTATTTTTATATAAAAAAGAATTAACTCATTTGGAGCTCTGTGGTGGCCGTGGTGGTGGTCGAAAAGTGGCTGTTTGGGTATGTAAACCCAAAAATTCTAGGTTTACCCTTTCCATGGTGCCTACTTTGCAAGCTCGGTTTACTTTGTATGCTCAACCAAATTAAGTGATTTTTGTTTCAATATATAGATAAAATATCAAAGAAGAATTTTTGGGTCATGGCTGGAGTTATCTCCGGCGTTGGAGGTGGTGGTCGGCGACAAAAGTCGCGACCAATTTCTGGTTCAACCCAAAAATCATTGTTATCTTCTTCCTCCTTCTTCTGCCACTGTGGTGGCTCTGGCGTGGCATGGCCATGCTCCATGGTGAGAGGGGAGATGGGGGAAGAGTTTTGGTTGGTTGCTCGACGATGGTGTGGCCTGTGGTGGTGGTGGTGGGGTGGAGGGTGTACAGAAATAGTGGGGGGAAAAAGCTTTTACCGGTGGTGATCGAGGAGGCTGGTGATGACGACAGTGGCTTGGATGTCTCTGGGAGGGACCTAACATGGTGGTGGGGTGGGGCTCTGGTGGCTGGAGATTCTTCCTCTCTATTTCTCTCCCGATCTCTCTCTCTCTCTCTCTCTCTCTTTTTTCTTACTTCGACTGGAACAAGAATGGAATTGTAGAGTTTTTTTTGGATTAAACTCTAATTGAATGATGTTATTTATATGACTCATGCATGTTAAGATGCTTTGGGATGGTTCCAAGTGTCCCCCGAGATGTCGGTAATGCAAAAATCATACTTTTTAATGAAATTACGATCGTAAAAAAATATCTCAAAAATTGACTATCTTAGAAAATCCAAAAAACTCATTTTATTCTAATTACAACATTCTAAGATTGATCGTGAAGTTGAGTTTTAGAAAAAAAAAATCCCCAACTCTGAATTTTGAGATTTCGGGGCAATTTTGACCTATCGAAATGTCATAAAATTGTGAAACATGTTTATTGTCCTTCCGAGCGCTAAACTAACTATCAGATAACATATCATTGTGATAAAAGGGCTTATGAATTGGTTCAGATCGTAAGACTAGAAGTTGGTTCTGCGTTGTTCAGATCATATTCTAAATTTTCTGGTGGAATTGAGTTCGAGAGCACTATCCTATTGATTTTGGTTCCTTTTAAACATTATACGATACTCTCAAGAACTTCATTTCAAGAATCTTTCTTCTTTTTTTTTTCTTTCCAATTTCCCCTACGGTTTGTTCGTAGGGTCCCTTCGAGCATTTTTAAGGCTCAATTAGGGTTTTTGGGCCTTGCTTGAGCATTTTGAGTTCTTTGACTTGTTGGAAAACAAATTGACTCCGTTATTTGTGTTTGGAATTTTGTTTTGGTATTCATTAAGTTCACTTTCTATTGTCATATAATCATATTTTTGGGTTTTGGGACTTCTCAGTTCTATTTATTGGGTTGGGTGTCAGTTCTAGACCTTCTCAGGTCTATTTGAGGGTTAGGATATTACAGAATTGATGGGCGTGATAGTGTTGACATCTGAGGTATGGTTGATAGTGGAGATGTGGTTGGTGTCAGTAATTTTGTTAGCGGGGCATGTGTATGTCTTTTGGGGCTGGCTTGGTTGGCTTGACTGGCTCTGTTCTCCCTTGTTGAGCAATCCTTGATGCATTGCATTTTCAATCTGTACCCTAGTGGAAATAGTTGTTTGAAAATGAAGAGAGGGGATGTGATCATATGTCTGAAGTAAACTCGGTGGGGATTCTTCACAACCATTCACACTTGGTCTTCTTCGGAGGGTCAATTGGTCATCTTGGAGGCCTTGGTCCTCCATTTGGTCTCTCGGTTGGCTTTTATTGGGTCACTTCCAAATCATTTATGGTCACATCGAGTTGTTGGTTATAGGAATATTGTGTGATGAAGGCGTTGGCAATGTCTTCCCACTTTCTGGTCTTAGTCAGCTCAAGGGTGATAAACCACCTCAGGATTGCCCCTATCAAAGTATGCTAGAATAATTGAGCCAACAAGTTATCCTCTATACATATGGGGCATAGAGTCCCTATGTACATTCACAAGTGCAGCTTAGGAACCCCTGCTCCGTCAAACTTTTCCATCTCGGGTATTTTGAACTTCTCAGGTAGGCGAACGTTTGGGAAAGAGCAGTGTCCTTCCACATCCACCAAATAATCATCCAGCCCCGGGGTCTTTCTCATCAATTCTCAATATTTTCTAACTTGGACTGAAGTTTTCCCACCTCGGGATCAATCCTTCCATTCTAGACCTCCACTTTGACTGCGTCTTTTATAACAATGGGGGAATCAAGATTGACTCTCAGTGTATATGCAAAGAAAACATGCTAAGATTCAAATAATGACTATAGTCGTGATTTTCCCTTGAAAAGGGGAAGAAAAAATAGAAAGAATCACGATACTAATACACTTACTGAAAATGACAACAAATGTAAAATCTCGAGCAATGCACGATTGCTATTCGAACGTCACCTCTATGCGCCACATCATCTCTTGTCACCCCATCAACTCTCTGCGCTATCTCTGAATCTTTAAAAATGATCCAAGTGAGTGTGTAGGGTATGAGTGTACATGTTAAGTATTAGTTGAGTTGATATTTAGGCAGAGTGTCGACGTTGAGAGCGTGTACCCTCATAAAAGTTGAGAAAAAGTGGTATTTATAGAATTCTGCGTGTGACAGCTGGCCAATGACATGCTGACACGTGGAGGAAATAAAATGTTTCACAGGAGGTGGCACGCACCATCTTTGAGAGTGGCACGCGCCATGTTGCTTGAGCCATGTTGCAGGTGGCTTGAGCCATGTTGCAAGTGGTTTGAGCTATTTTAAGGTGGCGTACGTTATGTTGGAGGTAGCTTGAGCTAGGTTAGAGGGAGGATTTTTTGGGTATTTGGAGGTGGTTTGGGTATTTTCTTGACTCTCATGATCGCACAGACTTCCTTTCGACTTGAGTTTATGCATGTAGTCATCATTGGCGACGAACCAAATAAGCCTAATATGCGATTTAATCAAAATTAGAGTGTCTATAGTGATACACATTGTTGCAGTCTCAGGTTTAAACTATTCTTTGGTTTTTAATCTTGGGTTCTAGGTATTTTCTGAAGGCAAAACTAGGGTCAAAAGAAGCTTTGGGGTGCTTTGAAGGAAAGACTCGTCTCAAAAGAGGCTTTAGAGTGGTCCCAACCTTATTCGTTCATCACTGGAAGGATGCTTAGGACTTATGTTCGGCCAAAATGGGGTGTCTACACTTCCCCTCACATAAGAGTTGTGTTGGAAAATCTAAGGTGATTAAACTTAGATAAAATCAACCCAAATGGGGGGTGAATGGGTTGATGACAAACTTTTAAATTATTTTCTAAACTTTTAGTTCTTTTTAAATTAAACTAAATATGCAGCGGAATTTAAAACAATGTAAAGAACTGAATTTAAAGAGTTTAAGGTAAGAGAGAAGCAAACATAGATTTTTATAGTGGTTCGATCAAACTCGATCTATGTCCACTCTCCAAGTACCTTGGAAATTTGCTATCGGATTCTTGAAGGTGAATCGAACCTTTTACAGATTCTTGAGTGGGTGAATCGAAATCGCATTCTTCTATCGGGTGAAGAGAAATCACATTCTTTTTTACGGGTGAAAAGTAACCTAATATTCTTCAAGACGAATCGAAACCTATTCTTCTTGAGTGGGTGAAGAGGAACCGAAATCTCTTTTTGGTTGAGATGATGTGAGGATAATTTATAATGTGCCTCACTTACAAGTCACTCTCTCTCAATAAGATTTACAATAAAGAATATAGAGGAGAAGAGAGAAAAATAAATTCAAAAAAAGTTCTGAATGAAAAGAGCATAAGCTCTTTAGCACAGTGATTTTCGGATCTTTGAGTGTTTCTTTGTATAGATCATTTATCTTCCCTCTTGGATGACTTCCATAATTGTTCTGATATTCAAAGATAGTATTTAAGCCTTGGAAGAAGAAAAGAGCCGTTGGAGAAGATAAACTTGCCGCTGGAGTTAAAAACTAGCCGTTGCGAAGCTACAGACATTTTAATTTTCCGACGCCAGTGTCGACACAAAAATCCCTAGGTGTCGACACAAATATGGCTGGGCAAGCTGGTGTGGACACTTTTATTCCTTGTGTCGACCCTTCTTTGTATTTTGAAAACCCAAAAAGTTGGTGCCCACGGAAAGACCTCTGGTGTCGACACTTCCACTGTTTGTGTCGACCATTTCTTCGATTTTTTTGATGCTTGAAAAGTGATGGCCACTGAAAGCTCCTTTGTGTCGACACTTCTTCATGATGTGTCGACCCTTTCCAGCCTAGATCTGAAATAGCTCGTTTAAGGATGTGTCGACCCTTTTAGCCTTTGTGTCGACACTTTTCATGTATTTCAGACCTATTCCACTTCTGTGCCCATTGGAACAACTCTTGGTGTCGACCCTTTCTTCCTTGGTGTCGACCCTTTCTGCTGGAACATTTAAGAGATGTGTCAACACTTCTTTCATTTGTGTCGACCCTTTTCTCTGCTGCTTCAAGGCTTGAGCTTTGCTTTCTTCTGGTGTCGACCTTTTTCTTCCTAGGTGTCGACCCTTTGCAACTTTGCCTCTAATTTCTTTTGGTAATGCAGCTTTGTTCTTGGGCTGGGCAATCTCCAGAAAGTCTTCTTTATTTCTCTTGACTTTTTACTGGAAACTTAGGCTATAAAGATATGATTAATCCTGAAAAAAGACTTTCTCATACATAGACAAGTCATTAGGATAATCAAGAATATTTTGCTAATAAAAGCTCAATGATTAAATCAATTATATTTTAATGTATAAACATATGATGCACAAACAATAATAATTTATTCATTTATTTTGGCTAACAGACTCCTAATAGATCAAATCAAAGAGTTATTGAGTCAAAACCAAAAGAACCTATGATTGAAAGGTCTTTAGGCTAACAATCTTCCAATTTGATTATATTATAATGTCAACCATTTACTGCATATAGACATATAAACAAATAGATTATTAGATTGTTCTTGCTAACAAACTCCTTAAAAGATAAATTAATATGTTGTTGAGTCAAAACCAAATAAGACAAGCTTAAAGGCTTGATTGAAAGACCTTCAGGCTAACAATCTCTCCCTTTTTGACTATGATAACTATTGATTTGTAAAGACATAAAGATACGAAGTTTAAAGCTCATTATACCTAAAAATATCAACAATATTTGATGTGAGTTTTGTTTGATCTCTATTGTTGAATATTTTAGATATATTGACTCTAGATACCAATTGTAGATTTAATGGTATTAAATAATTTCAATTGGTTAGGTAACAGTTGTTTTAGCTCTCTATGATACCAATTGTTAAAGCGAATTGTTAATGATTGAGCCTTTGATACCAATTTGTTATCTCTTGATAACAATTGTGTGGAAGATTGTTTTAATACCAATTGTTTAAGCCTAAAAATCAGGAATGGATCTTTCAGATATATTGTCTTTAAAGAATTAAATGAAGAGATCCTTCTTCTTGTTTGTTGGATGTTTTAAAGAACTCCCCCTTTGGTATAGAGAAAATGAGTTAAGGAGTTTAAACATACAATAAAAATTTCTACTCCTTGATATCAATTGTATACAAAAGATTCTGCTCTTTGATACCAATTGTATTTAAGCAAAAGATTATTCTTTGATAATAAGTCTTTGATCATTTTTAAACAATTTTGATTTGTTCTTTCCTCGTTTATTTGTTCCTTTAATCATTAATGAGAACAAACAAGAACTACTCCCCCTTTGTTAAAACGTCCCCCTCTTTGAAAATTGTTCCCTTTTGAGAGCTTCTCCCCCTTAAAGAGATTTAAGCAAATCAATCAAAAAAATTTCCCCCTTTGTCATGTTAAAAAGAAAAGAGAAATACAATGAAGTGCATTAAACATTTTATTTTAAACTTTCCCTGAGATTATTACTTCCACTATGATAATTTAGGAGAAAGCATTAGGAGGTGATCATCAATGATGGGGTATTGCTTGAGCAGGGATACTGCAAAGAGTATATCTTCCCCTGACTATGACACTCTCATGTATGAATAAACATGTGTCACTCTAGTAAGCAAAGTCAAATTTAGAGTTATCACTCCAATTTAATTTAAAAGAAGGTATCAACAAAGGATTTATGGCCACCCTTACAAGCAAGCAAAATCAAATTTGGAATTATCATTCTAATTTGATTTAAAAGAAGGGTTCAACAAAATCTATGGGCACTTTTAAAGTAAGCAAAGTCAAATGACTTATCTAAACATTTTAAGGATGTTGATTTGTCCTATTTAGTTTCGGATCTCGTTTAGGGGTAGATACTTCTTCCAGTAGGCAATACCGAAAGGAAAGAAGATACATTAGAATGGCTATACCCTTGGTTTTATAATGATTATAATGTTAACCAAGAGAAAAAATTTATATCAATTGAAATTGGCCCTTTAAAAGCAAGAAAAGTCAAATTTGGAGTTATGACTCAAATTTGTCTTAAAAGAAAGGTTCAAACAAAAACGAGGGGTGCATTTTAACAGCAAGCAAAGCCAAACTTGGTTTTTCAAAGCTTGTCTATTATAAAATTTGTTGCATCATCCCTTTGTGGGTTAAGAATTACCACTTGTTGTTTGAAGATTTCAGTTTAGAGTAGACTCTTTTTCTTCATGAAGAGTCTGGATGATTATTTAGTTGCCCAACCGATTTAAACCTTTTAATACCAATTATT
>JAUTBS010027286.1:0-14208 GCA_032361285.1 Aequorea victoria
GTCCATCAACTAGCTTTTTCTATGATTACCTAAAATGCTATTTTACAACATTAGCTAAAGCTGGTGAATGAAAAACATGCATAATAGAATACAGTTCAAAGTAGGGGATTCAAAATATCATGTACTTCAACATAATCATGGCATGGGATAAATAATATAAATAAAAGGGTGATGACAGAATTCATATTTTCTTATTCATAAAATATATTCATATTTTTTCTCGTGATCTCGATAGCAAGACGAGTCACCAACATTTCTCTCAAACTGGGCATCAGAAGTGTCAACAATATTATCGGGACATAAACATGCCAACAATATAATTCGTGCATAAAAATACCAACAACATAATCAGGGCATCAAATGCCAATACTGTTATAACGATATGATCATCAATATGTGTGTGGAAAACCATCAACAACAACCACAAGACCAGCCTGGGTGTAAAATGCCAATAAAAACAATACTCGAGGTATTCTCGGCCCGTTGGATCTAACATCGAACATAGAGTCACCACACGGTGGTTCTTGGACCTTTTTCCTAAGACGATCTAGTTTAGGTCACCGAAAATCCTAGGCTATCTCTTAAACTGTTGAGCAATTAGGGTCACCTCAGTCTCCGAGCCAAGTCTTTTTCCAAATTGACCAGAGTCACCTCCGTAGAGGCCTATTCCCTGGACTTTCCACATGGTCCCAAAGATTAACATGATTGTACCATAATAGATAAAAAGGTAAAATATTTGTACCATGATTTTTATACGAGAATTCTATAACAGTATCATAAAAGAAATTAGAAACATATGCATTTCTTTTCTAAAACAATTTAGGAATACAGGGGTTTGTTGAAAATATATAGCATGACAATTCACTCACATGATATCCAAGGAAAACTCAAATGCAACAGTAAAGCAAACTACGATTCACACGTCACCATGATTTATGCAATATAATAAATCATAATTAATGACAAATGCTAATTAAACCGAATAACAACCAAATGAATCCTTCTCCCGATTATAAGTTTTGAAGTTTGTTTCAAGTGTTAAATTAATCATTAATTAATTTAATTTATCATTAAACTGATACCCAAACAGGGCCTTAGCTTTAGAATTAAAATAGGAAGGATTTTAAGATTTTTTGGTATTGTGAGTCGACCCAAGAGGTCTATGAGTTGACATAACAAAGGGGTTCTCGGTAGAAGGTCACCACATGCGACCATGAGTCGACACAGCAATGCCATGTGTCGACTCAAAGGCAGAAGCTCTCGGTATCTCACTAACAGGCGACTGTGAGTCGACTCAAGGGGCTTATGAGTCAATTCAAGTTCAACAGGTGGCCATGAGTCGACACAACGAAGTCCATGTGTCGACCTAAAGGCAGTAAATCATGGCATAAAGCATAATAGGTGACTGTGAGTCGACCTAAAAGTACGATGAGTTGACCCAAAATAGTGTGAGCTGAGACAATTCTTCTTCAGTTGACCAAAACAGACTATGAGTCGACTCAAGGTAGGAGTGAGTTGACCCAAATCAAGCAGATGGTCATGAGTCGACTCAAATGGCTCATGAGTCGATCCTAGGTAACATGTCTGATAAAGAACCGAGGCCTCACACAATTGAGTCGACCCAATATTCACGTGAGTCGACCTAGAACGTA
This sequence comes from Aequorea victoria, assembly GCA_032361285.1. Classification (NCBI taxonomy): domain Eukaryota; kingdom Metazoa; phylum Cnidaria; class Hydrozoa; order Leptothecata; family Aequoreidae; genus Aequorea; species Aequorea victoria. The sequence continues at coordinate 1,653 of JAUTBS010027286.1, forward strand.
ATTCTAAAGAGTGTGTCGACTCAACCCTAAGGTGAGTCGACCCAAAGCACTGCACCAGTGATTCCATGGCGTGAAATTACGAGATTTCTGAATTTTCTTCTTCTTTCTTTCTTAAATTTTTATTTTTATAATTATCTTATCATATTCTAGAGTATATATACATACCCAATCGTAGGTATATCTATTTATATCTCTATAAATAGATGTACTGCTATAATATATACACATATATACATATATATATACATCCGTTATATATATTATCTTTCATATATATATATATTAATATGTATATTTCTGAATTATTTTTACTCTTAATCCATGTATGTGATATATTCATATATATATATATATATATTTGTAACTATTAAAGATTAAATCTTTAATCGAGGATTGAATAGATATATAAACATGGTGATACATATATATATATATATATATATACATCTATTTGTATATATAAAAACAGAAGGTCTGGAAGGGACGAACCAGAGAAGGAAGGTGATGACCGAGGATGATGATGATGGCACCAGTGAGGAGTAGCGAAACCGACGATGGTGAGGGGAACCGCTGGTGGTTCCGTCGGTGGTGGTTCGCGGTGGCGCTGTGGCAGCGGTACAGGTTGAGAGAGAGAGAGGGAAGCCGAGAGAAAAAGAACATCACGAAGAGAGAGAGAGATAGCAGAGAGGAATGAGGTCTCTGAGGAGGGGTGTAATAACCCGTAAAATAAATAGCTTAATTATCTAATTTAAATGAGGGAATAGAGGGTAATTAATTTGAATTGTGGTGTATTACATGTATTTTTCCAATAAGTAAAGGGGCAAAGTGCATTATTGGGGGACATGATTTGATGGATTGGTGGCTGGTAGGTGGGTCTTGTCCCATCTGTCATGGAAAGAAGGTTCTAGAGAGAGAGGGAGAAGGAGGATTTTGTGAGAAGTTTGAGGAAGAAAAGAAGAATCTCACCGAAGAAGAAGTACATTGAAGAAGAAGAAAGAGTGTTGGAAGAAGAAGACGTAGAGAGGAAAGGAAGAACCTCCATTGTTGATTTTCAAGCTTTCATCCAAGGTTTCGAAGGTATGAACCCCCTTTATCTCTTCGAGTTTTGAAAGAACTATAAAACCCCCATGGAAGAACATCTAACCTTCTCTATGGCTTAATTTGGGAAGCTCCACTCTTTTTTTCTTTTGAGGTTTAACACTTAGTGTTCGATGGATTTTGGGAGTTGGAAGTTGGGTTTTATTGGCTAGAAAGAGGAGAAATGACGTAAGGTGAGATTTGAGTTGATGTTGAATTGTTGTAAACTCTTATATTTGGTCCTGGATGATTAAAACCATTTTTCGGTTGAGGTTTGATGAAAAGAATCCTTTTTCCCATTGTTGTATGAACGTTCGGGTTGAAGGAAGAAAAATTAGAAGTTATTTGTTAAATTTTTGTTAAATTCGGTTCCTACAATGGTTTATGGAGTGTTAGAGCTTGAGGGAATGTTAGAGGATGTTTTTTGGGGTGTTGAGGGACCCTTTTTAGATGATTTCTAATGTTTGTCATAATTTATCCTTCTATTGTGATTTGTCCTAATTTCTGTGAAGAACTTAAAGAAGGAAAAATCGAGAACCAAGCCTTTACTAAACAAGAATTCCACCTGCTTTTGAGGGGAAAAATCAACACACTTACCATTTTTATTTCTTTAGTATTTGATAAGGGAATTTCTCCTGTTTCCGTGGTAAGGTTAGTGTTTGCATGAAAAAACTTTTAAAGGGAATGAAGATGCATTAATTGCAATGATAATTTGGGCATGAAGTTGTTGTGTTCTGAGTTGAAGTAATCCAACCCTAAGGGTATTCTTCCCTTCTTGTCATATAACAGAAATTGTTGGGGAAGTAGATAAAACCCTTCAAGTTTCAGAAATCCCCAAGCTGAGATAAGGTGATTGAAATCCAGAAATATACCATTTCCCTTTTAACATTCTGTACATTCCCACATTTTTTGGTACACATTCCATAGTAAGCATCAATTTTAAGTGTCTTGTGTGGTAATGTACACTAGTTCTTCATCATTAGTTGAATAAACAACACCAGTGGTTCTAATGAGTAGGAATGACAGCAGAGGGGAGTCGGTAACAAATATCTTATGCCAACCTTGCCCCAGACCCAACTTAATGTGATGCATCTTCACAGCATTCTACAATTTTTCCTTATCTTTGAATGACATTCCCTTCTTCAATTATGCTGTTAGACGATTCCAAGTTCGACCGCGAGTGTAAAAATCACGTACCGTGATCAAACCATCATTACCCATGTTTATATTTGTGAAGAATGGAATGCCAACCTCGGCCTCGTGGATCTCACTAGTACTCGGGCCAACAGAATAACCCGATTGAGTGTTGGCATTTTCACCTTCCCCTAAGTCGATATTCTCTTCATCGTCATCATTAGCTTGGCTTTGCATCAACAAAGCTTCTAAGTCCTCATTCGAGTCTGACATAGCACCTCTATTGTCGACATTTAAGACATCATCATCTGTAAAGTCACTATAACTTACAAAGTGTTCCACTAGAGTCGTGCTTGGTCCTTGAGAAAAAGACGGAGATCGGGGTGGATTGGTGTCCATGAATGACGACGATGGCCCCACATTCAGCATTTCGATCCGAGATGGAATATCGAGATTATAATAAGCTCCGAAGTCATGTTCAAACTCTAAATCGGTTCTATCATTGGCTTGCGTTAATAAGTGCATGAACGAGCAAGTCTCTTGCATCATGAGTTGCTGTTCCACCGCTATCCCTTCAAGCTTGACATATAATTCCAAACAGTTCTGAGGAGAACCTTCCGCCATACCAAGGATTGTGTCCAACGCGTCATCGTCATTTATTGACATTGTCTTGTACTTAGTAACAGATTGAACCAACCTATAAGAATATCAACATTTGAATTTTAAACGGTAATTTCCACTATAAGGAGCCACCCTTGGAAGCATCATCGCTTCCAAATCCGTTAGAGTCATTCTCCGATTGACATTGTGAAGACCCTTGGCCTCAGTGTCGTAACATATACCTTCCTCCCGATCTCTAATGATATTTCTCCCCCAATAAAATATTATTCACATCGTTTTCATCGTTGATCTACATTTACAAATCATAACAACTATCACAATAAAAATCAAATTTTTCGTATGAAATTACTTCTTAAACAATAATTACTTCTTAAATAATAATTAGTTCTTAAATAATGTATATATTAATTTCATGTTAAATTTGACAAATAATTTGTTTATTTACTATTCATTGTTACTGTTCATAATCATAATTCGAAATGATTATACTACAAATTTATTCATAATCGGTAATTTTACTCTATAAAATGAACTCTTATCTTATTTATAACGAATATAATAAAATTTAAGAGTGAAATAGAGAGATAATGTAACTTACCTTGAGAGAGATACCTTTACAGCTCTATGTTTCGCATTGAAAAAGTTCAAAAAATAGAACGAATGAATTCTGAATCTAAGATTGAGGGTTATGTACTACCAAAAAGCACATTTGCTAAACACGCATTCAGTTTGCACTGAAAGCGTGTTTAGCAAACACGCATTTTATAAATAGAAACTTCTTTAAATCAGTGACAACTAAAAACGTATTTACTTACAACATTTTTAGTTGGCCTAAAAATTTATTTGCTAAAACACAATTTTACGTAAGTTGAGAATAAATTTTTTAAATTTTTATTTTGTTATTAAATTACCAAAACTTCCTTACTAAATAAACGGATGAGAGTTACTTTGGCTAAATATAAACGGATGAGAGCCGTTTATTCCATCCAAATGAACTGACAAAGCTATTGAGAACTGCGCGCATCTGTGTGACATGGTTGCTTGGTAATGGCGATCTCCAGACTGGGAAGGAAACAAGTACAACAGAGACATGGGTTGTGGCGAAATAGAAATCTGAGAGGTTTCACTTCCCGGAAATCGTTTCGTTTGCTTCTCATAAGCCTTGCCGCCATTGCCATTCTTCCTCCCATTTTCTTCCACTTCAAACTCAGGCGCTTTCATCAGGTTTCTTCTTCTTTCTTCCCTCCCTCTCTCTCTGTATTTATATGCAGATTTGGATATTATATTCCCATACTTAATCGAACATGCATGTGGGGATATCTGTATTCGTGAATATACTCTCATAACTACATACGCAGATGTGATCGAATTACGATATTTTGTAGTAGTTTTCTTAGACTTTTAGTTGATCTATTGATCCAAATGAGAACTTGTTGAAACGAAACGCACCAATTATGAGCAAGTTCTTTTTAGATCTCATGTCTTCTGTTAGCTGCCACTAACAAATGAATATAAATAAATAAATAACAAAACAGAAAATATAAAGGATCCTCCTCAGCTAGCAAAATCAAATGTGGATTTTCAGTCAGAAACAAAGCACTGGGATGAACAATTCTTAAGTTTTTGAACCAATAGCTGTAGATAATTTGGCTTTACTCATGATATAATTTATGTGAACAACTATTTTCTTATTTGTTAAAATTGATGAATTACTTAAATAAAATCATGCATTGACTTGTAAAATCCTAGCAGAATTTCAACCATTTTCATTCAAACTTGAGGTTTTTGTCTTAAAAACTAAAATATCCAGATTTACCATGGTTTTTTCTTGGTTGAGTCTTTGGGTATTTTAAGGCGCAAACATATGTTTTTTTATACATAATTTCTTTTGTTGTTTTTACATGCTTTGAGGCCATATGATTGCTGGATTTTCTGTTTATAATGGTTATTTTGCTTGTTTAATTGTCTGGTGATGGCTAGAATTGTGTGCGCCTTAGTTTTATGATTAGGTTTTTTGTTTGATTGTTTATGGAAAATCGCTTTTAGAATGAGAGATTTTGAAACTTTGTTTTAGAAAGTCTCCTTTTGACAATGTTTTGTTTGAGAAGTTCTGTTTTAAAATAGTCTTACTTTTAGAAAATCAAACATAGGGATGTTGAGTTTATGAAAAGTGATTTCTAGCAATGTTCTATTTTTAGTAATTTGGAAAGGCACCTAATCTATGTTTCAAAAATATTTCTACCGAAAATTTCCTATTTTCCTTGCTTTCTTATATTGCATAGTTACCTTACTTGTTTGTGATGCCTATTTTGGGTTTTTGATTGATGAGGATCAATTGGGAGAGGAGTAGGTGGAGACCAACTTCTTTTTTGATAAGTAAAGAAGTGTCTCTAATTTTAGTTTAGTTGGGTGAAATGGATTTCTAATCACTTTCTAGGTTCTTTATTACAAAGACACTAGGACCTGAGCATTGTCTATAGATTCAAACTAGTGATATCTTTTTTGAAACCTAAAACCAAGTGGCAATTCTTGTGAATTGACCCTGTTTTGCATTTACATTACCACGGTAGATATCAGTTTAAGTTAATTGGATTTCTTGTTGGCTTTCAGATCACTGTGGGATTTTGGTTATTAGAGGAATTCATTGATTAGTGGGCATTTAGAGTGTGGTTGTATACTTGTATTAAGTATGCTATTGATTTATTGGGCTTTTTAGAAATGTTAGCTTCTTTGCTGAAGGGTTTTATCAAGTAAGAGCCTTCAAGAGCCAAATCCTCACGATTCAGTCTGCTCAAAGTTTGGCTGTCTTGCATAAAAAATGATACTTTTATCATCACACATGTATCACCTATTTGAATGGATCAAATGTGTTAGACCTCACTTTTATTCCTTTAAAAACTTGTGGTCTGAAAGCCATTTAGGTTTTGTGCAGTCCCCTGTGTAACACTAGCCATGGTGCATAGCGATTTCATATCTCTGATTCCTTCTACTCATAATGGGAATGCTTCTATAAGATGGCATTTAAAAGATACTCAGGCCTCATTCCGTCAATAAAGAGACTCAAGCTCAAGTCTCTTCAGCTTACATAGCAACAAAATAAAATAAAAAGATAATATTTCAAAAGTAACGAGAGAAATAGGGTTTGGAATATGGTTGGAGAATACAATGAGAGATAGTTAATATTGTTGAGGCATTCTAATACAATAACCTTATATAAGGTGGCATGCTATGGTCAATGACTTGGCCTGTTCGAAAATAGAAATTACTGCTGATTTAGTATAATTGTCATTTCTACTACCTATTACCATAAATTCGTACTAATGTTATACCATGACGAAATTGTTCGTCTTATCGAATTCTTCATAGTATTGCCTAGAGAATTCAGGTTTCCTTATTTGGGAGGAGACAGTAATCTTGTTTGATTAATTAATTTTTGTTTGATTGTAATAGTGCAGAAATGTTTCTGGATAACATTATGACACTATGAACTATGCAGCGGCAATAATATATTCTATGTAGCCTAGAATGAAATGAGAACTTCTATCAATTGTTGTAGTCTTGCAGTTACCTTACTGGAAGTTTGCCGTTATCCATTAGCGAAATGACTTTTCTCATTTGTCCACCTAGATATAGTTGAAGTACACTGATGTCAAAGATAAATGATGGTAGATGTATCACTTTATAGCTTGCCAATATTTTTTGCAGATGCAACTGAGAAAGTGTGGTTGGCTGAATAATCCTCCTCTAGTATGTGCTCATGGTGGTGACTCCTCCAAGGCCTTTCCCAATACAGTATGCTTTCCTTACTTTCTTGATCGTCTAGTTTAGCAGTTACTTTATTTTATGGGTTATTATTTTACAAGCTTCAACAATATTTTACCTTAAGGATGTTGTTGTTTTTTGGGTAAATTACCTTTACACTGACACCCCATTTATTCTCTGAAATACCACTGACCTCTCTTAATTTACAAAAATGGGTAACAATTTATCCCATAAGTTAGTCAACTGTTTGTTGACTTAACGGAAAAAATAATATCAACAAGAATTTAGATAAAAATAACAAATTTACCCTTACATTCACCATTGAGGAACATAGGAGAGATGCAGAGATAGATAGATAGATAGAGAAACGGAGAACCACCCCTTCCTCCATCATAGAACCACCATCACAAAACCACCATGCCCACCAGACCCTCCTCCACCTCTGCCCCACCACACATTCTCCTTCACCGAACCCCTCTCCACAACATCTCCTTCATCGAACCCATGTCCACCGCACCTCCGCCATCCCACACCCCCAACCACCCTCTCCTCCATCACAGAACCACCATCATAGAACCGCCATGCCCACCACTGTCCACCAGATCCTCTTCCACCTAAGCCCCACCGCACCTTCTCCTTCGCCAAACCCTTCTTCACCACATTTCCTTCATCGAACCCATTTCCACCACACCTCCTCCATCGCACCCCTTCCGCTGCCAATCACATCTCCGAACCACCAATTGCAACCCGTGAATCACTAATTGCAACCTCCAAACCACCGATCACAACCCTAGCCACAAATCACAACTTGTGAACCTGAGCCGCCAATTGCAACCCCTATAATTGCATACATTTATCTATCTATCTATATATATATATATATATATATAGAGAGAGAGAGAGAGAGAGAGAGAGAGAGATGGGGGGATCTTACAATTTCAGTAGAAACTAACGTGAACCATGGCTACGTTGGGTTGTCGTTTGGGACTAAGGAAGACGAAGACGAAGACATGGGGGGGTCTTGCAGCGACGCCATCATTGTTGCATCACCTCAATTGCACGACGTCGTCATCGCCCCACCCTAGCCTCCGTCATCGATCGCACGACGCCATCATCGCCCCCCAGCCTTCATCGCACATCGTCGTCGTTGCCTCCCTAGACCCGGCCTTCTTGTTACTTTTGATCATCTTCCTCCGACATCACAACTCTAAACCCTAGCTCGGCAGAGGATGACGAACAGAGGAGAGAGAGAGAGGAACAGAGAAAAGAGAGAGGAACATAGGAGGGGTGGCATGGAGGGGGAGGAAGAGGGGATGTGCGATTGGCGGTGGCGTAACAGAAGGGGGAGGGAGAGTGAAAACAAGGGAGGGCAGAGGGGGAGAGTGTTAACCCCAAGGTTTAATAAATCTTTAATTGATTTTAATGATAATAAACAAGGCATTGATAAGTTAAGATGATTTTGTGTATCTATCATTGGACATCATTTTGAAAATCTCTTAATACATGCTTTGAATCAAATTATGTTCAAAAGGTTTATATGATTATTTATATTTATTATGGTTAACACCCATGATTGGGGTTGATCTTGTATTTAATGAGTTTTAGAGTTGTTTCAGGTGAAAAAACACGTGTTAAAAAGGTTATAAGAAACAATAATTCAATTCCCAAACAGAGTACTATCTCAGGATCAAGACAAATTTTTTAGAATTTTTGAAGGGTCTGAGTCGACCCAAAGTCCTGCATGAATCGACCTAAAGCGACAACCTCTCGGGATCTCCTATAGACTTACTTCAGAAGTGACCACGAGTCGACCCAAAATGGTTTATGAGTCGACCCAAGTTAAGTAACTCTTTGGATCTATTCTCTGCATCGACCATGAGTCGACCCACAACCATGATGAGTCGACCCAAGCTTTGAGTCCAAGGAATTTGAGCTGAAGTGCATCAGCCCGCGCATCGACTCAAAGGCAAAGACAACATGTGAGTCGACCCAAAGTGACTATCATTCAGTAAAATTGCAGAGACATCATGTGCATCGACCCAAGGCAGATATGAGTTGAGGCACATCAACTCTCAAGTTAACCCAAGCATAAACTCAAAGGCAGAAACATCAAGATGAGTCGATCCACGGATGAAGGTCTGCAATAAAGTCGAGACCTCATCATTATGAGTTGACCCAAACATCAAGATGAGTCAACCCACGGGCGAAGAATTCAAAATATTAGGACATTGAGTTGACTCAGCCTCAACGTGAGTCAACCTAAGGGTGCAAAATTAGCAAATCAACGAGAGGATCACACCTATTTACAATTGTGTTTCAGAGTATTAAATGGCAAGATTTGATTTGCAACGACTATATTGGAGCTCAAAATTATATAAGGGAGCGTCTATCAATCATTCCAATACAAGAGCTTGTAAGAAATCACTAATTCACCAGCCAAAGAGTTGTCATTTTTCATCTGCTATTCTCAGAGAAACCCTAGCTGCCACTGTTCATCAACTTTCTTGTGGTTTTTCTATTGTGAGATATATTATCATATCCACTCTTTTTAGAGAGTTTTTTTATCATTATTTGTACATAAAATCTATTATCAAATCATTGTAAAGTGAGGGTAAGTCACCATTGACTGTTTCTTGTGTGTGGTAAAGCACACAAAGGGAAGATCAGAAGTGCTAGAAGCTTGGTGGATTTGGAACGCAGTTTGGTAAATTTTTAGGAGATTGTAAAAGGTTTGAGCACATCCGTAAGTGCTTGAAGATAGTGAAAAATTCTCAAGAGGACCTTGAGGAGTGGACGTAAGCTTGAATAGCCGAACCACTATAAAATTGACGGTGTCATCTCTCCTTATATCTTCATCTCTATATTGTTTGTTTGTGCTTATATATATATATTGCTTGCTCGCTTTATATTGTTTAAATAATTTTTAAACAAAAAGAATATTTTTTAAAAGATCCTATTCACCCCTTCTGTAGGGTCATTCTTTGAATAACAGAGGGAGATTATCACAAGGAGAAGAGGGATGGCAAGGGTGCCGAGATACCCCCAAGACAGGGCGATAGAGAAAAAGTGGTAGAGCGGAGCCATTACTTGATGGCGTTGAGCTGCCCAGCACCGAAGCCGAGCACCAAGACAAGGGGACTGAGCATACTAGTGCCTCGGCTCAGTACTGCGACCATGTTGTCGAGCCCCCTGCATCCATGTGAATCCCCTCCAAGGGTAAATATCTAACCACCTTATTTTTGAATCTTTGGTGCCGCCGAAAGGCTTTTCCCTCACCAAATTTATTTCTTATAATGAGAAAATGGATCCAAACTCCCACATCAGCCATTACAGGCAAATGATGACCCTATGGAGTGGGATCGACTCCCCCATGTGCAAGGTTTTCCCCTTTCATCCTGGGAGAAGCTGGATTGAAATGGTTTGACCAGCTCCCAGCAGCTTCTATTGACAGTTGGGGCGAGCTGGCCTCAGCGTTTGAAGCCAGGCTCGTCACATGCGTCAAGATCCCCATAGACATCGACGCGCTCTTGTCCCTCGGAAGAGGAAGGAAGGAGGCCATGCGTGCCTACACAGGGCAGTATTGGGAAATATACAATGATATCGGGCACTACAGTGAGAAGATGACGATGACATCATTCAGACTAGGGCTCTCTCAAGGAACGAGCTGATGGGCGCCTTGACAATGGAGCCGCCTCAAAAAATTGGGGATCTCGTGAGAAAGGTGGAGCATTACATCAAAAAATAAGAGGATATCGGCAGGGCCGAAGTTGATGGGGGCATCTCAAGCCTGAGAAGGTCAAACACAAGGGCGATAGAGAGCCCCACGAAGAAGTCAATAAGGGACTTGGGCCGACCATATCATTTCTTTCAAGGCAGGATAGAGGGAGTCAGTCTACAACAATACACGGATCGTGGTGAACGCTATTTTCAAGTAACCGATCTACCGAATCGTCCCTCACATTAGAGAGAAGTCGTACTTCGTATGGCCTCTAAAGATGTCGGACGCGGTCATCCAAGCCATCGTCAAGGACAAAATTCGATGAAGGTGCCCTTATCATAAGAAGGTGGGGCACGGGACAGATGATTGCCACTCCTTCAAAACACACTTGGAGGACTGCGCGTGGTAGGGACACCTAAAAGAGTTCGTGGATGACCAAAATTTGAACCAAGGCCCAAAGAGAGAGAAGGGGAAAATAGTAGTGATCCATGGCCTGATGGACCTCAACCAGAGGAATGACCTAAGGGGCCAAATGTTGAAGGTACAACATCAACAGATAGTGTTGCAGGTACATCCAGCTAAGAGGATGAGGGCAAAGTACAATAATGCCAAAATATAATTCACCGAGAAGGATTTAGAGTGGGTCCAACACCCTTACAATGATGCATTGCTGAGAACCTCGAACTTGGCTAGGTTTAATGTGAAAAGGATCCTTGTAGACCAGGGGAGTTCGTCCGAAGTCATGTACTACGACCTTTTTAAAAATCTCAGTCTTAGAGAGAATAACCTGACTCTATCGCTCACTTTTCTAGTGGAATTCAATTCATAACCAATCTGGCCCCTGGAGAGGGTTACAATCCCCGTTCGAGTGGGGTCCATCTCCATCAAAATCGACTTCCTGATGGTCGACATTCCCTCAGCGTATAATGCCATCGTCGGTAAGTATTGGTTGCATGAGCTGAAGGTCGTGTTGTCCACCTACCATCATTTAATGAAGTTCCCCTCTGAGCAAGTTGTGGAGGTGATATATGGCGACTAGATTTCCTCACAGGAGTGCCTCGTGTCTGCATTAATGTCAAAGTGGACCACGGGGCAAGTGCAGTTGGTTGAAGTTCTAGATCAACCGGTCATGGAAGACGTGGATGCCAAAGCGTCAAGGAAATCGTTCAAAGACCTCTTAACAGTCCCCATCGACGGGGCAGATCTCGAGAAGTTTTTCTTGCTTGGCTCAACCTTAGTGGAAAAGGAAAGGGCAGAGATGATTACATTCTTAAAGGAAAACATCGAGGTTTTTGCATGGACGCTCTACGAGATGTTGGGGGTTGACCCCACCTTCATCTGCCACCAGCTCAATGTCAACCCAGCCTACAAACTAGTAAAGCAAAAAAGCCGCAGATCGGCCCTGTAACACATTGAAGTCGTGGCCGAAGAAGTGACCAAGCTCTTAGAAGAGGAGGCCATTAGAGAGGTCAATTACAAAGATTGGCTTTTGAATACGGTAATGGTGAGGAAGAAAATTGGAAAATGGAGGATATGTGTGGACTTCACAAGTCTAAACAAAGCCTGTCTAAAGGATAGTTTTCCTCTGCCGAAGATCGATCAGCTCGTCGACTCAACAGTCGGACACGCACAGATGAGCTTCCTCGACGCCTACCGATACTATCATAGAATTGCGATGTTCGGCCCAGACCAAGAGAAGACCACGTTCATCACCCCAATGGGAACTTACTGCTACAAAGTTATGCCCTTTGGGATGAAGAACGCGGGGGCCACTTATCAGATGATGGTAACTAGGATGTTTAGCGGGATGCTGGGACGTACAATGGAGGCATATATAGATGACATGGTGGTGAAATCCAAGTGAAGAGGGGGCCATCTGGCCAACCTCCAAGAAATGTTCGACATCCTCAAACACCACAAACTCAAGCTCAATGCTTCAAAATGCGCATTCGACTTTCGTTATGGAAAATTTCTTGGCTTCTTGGTCATGCACAGGGGCATTGAAGCGAACACGAACAAGATACAGGCAATACAAGTCATACAGAGGCCAATTCTGTCAAAAATGTCCAGAAACTAACGGGGATGACCACAACCCTGAACAGGTTTATCAGTCGTTCTTTGAACAAGTGTCGACCCTTCTTCCAAGCCTTGAAGCGCAATCTCACGTTCCAATGGACCGAAGAGGCTGATCGAACCCTGGAAGAATTGAAGAAATATCTGACCGAGCCATCCCTTCTATCCACA
>JAUTBS010027397.1:0-14204 GCA_032361285.1 Aequorea victoria
AGTTAATTTAGATAATCAAACAAAAATCATTTGAATTGAATTAATTAGAGAATTAATTAGCAAACAACACAACTCAGCCTTCCTGTCCCTGAGGATCGACACCCGATCTTAACTACTGTTCTACGGAATAGCTAATTTAATCAATTTTTATAAATTTATCTTTGACCGCACAAACGACAGCGATCAATTACACATAGATTTTTAGGGAATAATCCCCTTTTATATGCATAAAATAACACCATCTCTAAGAATTTCATCTCTATCATGAGACTTTTAACAACCAACGCATGCTAGACATATAACATGTCTACGTGCAACACTACCAAGTCTTAGCAGTAAGACCATCTCACCTATTTCAAGAGATTTCACTTAGAATATTTATTTTTACTTTTTATTTATATTTTCACTTACTTCCTTTCACCATCAAGGTTATACTATCGTTACTTCTTTGAGGATAAACTTCCTCATTCAACCCGACCCAAGGTCCATATACCAAGCTATGTTCAACGTAAGATTATTATAACACAAGAAACGCGCATCATGTATGCACATCTTGGACTAAGATCCAATCGCTCATTTGACCTAATGGGAACAATCTTTCCAATTTTATAACTTACTCAACTTTCGAAACGAGAATTCTATCTATTAAAACTTTCCACTCAACGGATAGATTCGCCTAACTCGCTAGGGTCACCTTTCCATAACTAAAACTACATTATTAAACTGAAGCTCCATTTATTAGGTCTTCCTTCTCGAGCTCCCAAGCTCATACAAATCATTAGGGTTATCATTTCAGCCCAAACAATACACTTGGAACTGAGTTCCATTATTTTACTACTTTCACCTTGAGTTCTCATACTCATCCAAACTATTAGGGCTATCTCCGTAATCCAAACAACAAGTTTTGCTCATTACAACTTTCTCCTCAACTTGATAAACTTACCTAGATCACACGAGTTATCTCCTAACCCCAATCAACATATTTAGAACAAAAGTTCTGTTCATTTAGAACTCTCACCCTAACCAGATGGACTCACCTAGATCGGTAGGGCTATCTCACACAATCTGGCAATACACTTAGATTTTCAATTAGAACTAACGTCGCGTGCCAACGTGTTTCAGTTAGCCCTAAGGTTAAATAAATAAATTTTTAATTAATTTTAACGATAACAAATAAGGCATTGATTAGTTAAAATGATCTTAAGTATCTATCATTGAACATCGTATTGAAAATATCTTGATACAAGCTTTAATCAAATTATATTCAAATGGTTTATATGGTTATGTATATTCATTGTGGCTAACACCCATGATTGGGGTTGATCTTGTATTTAATGAGTTTTAAAGTTATTTCAGGTGAAAAATTATGTGTTAAATAGTTATAAGAATTAATAATTCAATTCCCAAATAGAGCACTATCTCAGGCCTGAAGATAAAAAAAATTCAAAATGTATGAAAGGTTTGAGTCAACCCAAACAAACAATCTCTCAGGATGTTCTGCAGGCTTATCTCAGTATCGACCATGAGTCGACTCAAAGTTCTCTATGAGTTAACCCAAATGTTAAAACTCTCTGGATCTACCTTCTGTACCAATCATGAGTTGACCCATTATCATGGTGAGTCGACCCAAGTATTGGGTCTAAGGACCTTGAGCTAAAGTACATCAGTTCGCATATCGCCTCAAAGGCGAAGACATCATGTGAGTCAAACTAAGGCAAACATGAGTCGACCCAATTCATTTATGACCTGAGGCACATCAACCCTCAAGTCGACCCAAGTATCAACTCAAAGATAAAAATATGTGTGAGTCGACCCAAGCTACACATGAGTCGACCCATGGACGAAGGACTACAATAAAGCCGAGGCATCATCACTCTAAGTCGACCCAAATATTAATATGAGTTGACCCACGGGTGAAGGACCTTTAATTCCACCAAAGGATCAAGGTAATGAGTCGACCCACCTCCAGCATGAGTCAACCAATGGGTCCAAAATTTAAGTTCAGCTCGAAGATCACGCATGATAGCAGGACATATCTCAGAGCATTTAATGTCAAGATTTGATTTGCAATGATAATATTTGATTTTAGAATTATATAAGGCAGTGAGTATCAATCATTCCATCACAAGAGAATATAAGAAATTATTGACTGAAGATCAAACGCTATCATTTTCGCCTACAGTTTATCTATTTTTGGTTTTTCTTTTGAGAGATACACTATTATATTTCCTCTTTTACGAGAGTTTCTGATCATCATTTGTAAACCAAATTACTTTCAAATCTTTGTAAAGTAAAGGTGAGTCACTCTTGATTGTTTTTTGTGTGTGGTAAAGAACACAAAGGGAAAATCACAAGTGCTAGAAGTTTGGTAACTTTGGAACACAGCTTAGTGAATCTTTAAAAGACTGTAAAAGGTTTGAGCACACCCGTAAGTACTTGAAGATAGTGGAAAATAATCAAGAGGAGCATGAGGAGTGGACGTAGGCTTGAATAGCTGAACCACTATAAAATTGATAGTATCTTCTCTCCTTATCTTTTCCTCTCTCTATTGTTTGCTTGTCCTACTATTCATATTGCTGGCTTGTCATACTACTTGGTTCATATTGTTTAAGTAATTTTTAAACAAGAAGTTTTTTTTTAAAGACCCTATTCACCCCCTCCCCCCCCCCCTCTAGGGTCATTCTTTGTATAACAATTGGTATCAGAGTTTCGTTTCTTATTTTTGACTTAACAATCTAAAAGGATCCTATGACAACCTTTGTTGGAACCACCCTTGTTGTGGGCCAATTCACAAACAGACCACCCTTGTTTAGTATGATAAACTATAACTACTAGAAAATAAAAATAAAAATATATATACAAGCAGTAGATTAGGAGTTATGAAAAATTACTATGTATGGTCTTAAAAGATCTGTCAAAGTGACTGAAGGAACAACTGTTCTAAAAGGTGAACTATAATGGAATAAAAATGATATTAGAAAAATGTAACGAAACTCTAGAAAAATGAATCTTTTATATTGTGCCTTAGATCTAAATGAGTTTAATAAAATATCCATATGTGAAACAGCAAAATAGATATGGGATAAAGATGAAATAACTCATAAATGCACAAAGCAAGTTAAAGACTCTAAAATTAGTATGCTTGTACATGAGTATAAATTATTTAAGATGCATGGTGAGAAAAACATCTCTAGCATGTTTACCCGTTTTACTAACATCATTAATTCTTTGAAATCTCTTGGCAAAATATATACTAATGTGGGAAACGTGAGAAAATTTCTTAGGTCTTTGCTAAAAAGTTAGAATTCAAAGGTCACAGCAATTCAAAAAGTAAAAGGCCTCAATGAACTCATGTGGTCATTGATGACTCATGAGATTGTAATGAAAAGAAGATTGGAAGAAAAAGAGCCAAAGGAAAGGAGAGGTATGGCACTAAAGTCTTCACATCAAGAGTCATCTGACAAACAAGGCTCAAGCAACTCCGATGATGATGATGAAGACATGACAATCCTGAGCTGAAAGTTTAACAAATTTCTTAAGAGGTCTACAAACTTCAAAAAAGAACCTTTTAAGAGAGATTTCAACAAGAGAGAATCAAGCAAGAAAGACATGACCAAGAAGGACCCCCTCATATGTTTCGAATGTAAGAAACTAGGGCATTTCAAGACAGACTATCCTCTCCTAAAGAAAGTAAAGCCTAAAAGATTCAAGAAAAGATCAATAAAAGCTACATGGGATGACTTGGATGAAAGTCATGAAGAATCAACATCAAGCGATGAGGAGATCGTGAGTCTTTGTCTCATGGCCAATCAAGAAGATGACAGTGAGGATGAGGTAATCTCAAACCTAAATGACTATGATGAACTCCAAGACGCTTTTAATGAATTACATTATGAATTTAAAAAGATTGAACTAAAAAATAGAATTCTTAAAAAGAAAATTACAAGTCTTTTAAAAGAACTTGAGGAATTGAAAGCTTTGAATAAAATATTAATTCTTGAGAAAGATAAACCATCACAAAGTCATGAAGTAACTTTTTTAGAAAGAAAAAATGAAACTTTAAAATTAAAAGTTGATGATTTATTAGGAATTGTCACAAAATTTACAAAAGGTGAAGAAAATCTATAAAAAAAATTAGGGCAACAAATATGTGTTTATAATAAGGCCGGTATAGACTATGAAGGATCTAACGATCAAAACTTTTTTAAAAACCTAACTCATGAAATACCATGTTGTGAACATTGTGGTAAATTAGATCATATTAAAAAGAATTGTAAAGACAAAAATAAGATTTAGGTTCCTAAAAGAACGCATCCTACAAAAACTAACATTGAATGACCCAATAAAAAGTGGGTACCAAAAGAAATTATATGAATGATCTTGTAGATGTGCTTAAAGTCTACTCCACACAAGGACAAGTAGTTCCTAGATAGTAGATGCTCACGATATATGACGGGCAATAAGACTAAATTCATTTCAATCACACCAAGGAATGGTGGGCATGTAAGTTTTGGTGACAACTGCAAAGGTAAAATTATAGGAGTTGGCACCATTGGTAAGAATTTCTCCCTCTTTATTGAAAATTTCTTGCTTGTAGATAGACTAAAACACAACTTGTTAAGTATTAGCCAATTATGTGATAAATGATACAAAGTGGTGTTTGAAGCTAATATCTGTAGAGTAAAAAATGCTTGTGATAATAAAGTATTATTTGTTGGACATAGAAATAAAAATACCTATACAATTGACTTTGATGATATTAAATCACAAAATATGAAATGCTTAGCAGTCATCAATGAAACTAGTTGGTTGTGCCATAGAAAATTAGGACATGCTAGTATTGATCTAATGACAAAATTATCTAATAATGAACTAGTTAAAAGACTCCCTAAAACTAAGTTTGTTAAAGATAAAATCTGTGATGCATGCCAATATGAAAAACAAGTTAAAACATCCTTCAAGAAAAAGAACCATATTTCAACAACTAAGCCTCTATAATTATTGCATATAGACTTATTTGGACCAACATCAAGAGCAAGCATGAATGGAAAATATTTTACCTTTGTAATTATTAATGATTATACTAGATATACATGGGTTATCTTTCTTGTACACAAAGATAAAATACACTTACACTTTGCTAAATTATATAAAAGGCTTTAAAATAAAAAAAGGGTGCATGATTAACAATATAAGAAGTGATAGAGAAGGAGGATTTGTTAATAAAGATTTTGAGAAATTTTGTAATGAAAATGACATAGGACACAATCTCTCTGCACCTAGAACACCCCAACAAAATGGCATAGTTGAAAGAAAGAATAGAACACTACAAGAAATGGCTAGAACTATGCTTAATGAACACAATCTTGTAAAATACTTTTGGGCTGAAACCGTTAACACCGCGTTCTATGTATCCAATAGAGTAATTATTAGATCAAAATTGAATAAAATTACATATGAACTATGGCATCATAGAATACCTAATATTGGTTATTTTCATGTGTTTAAATGCAAATACTTTATCTTAAACACAAAAGATAATCTTAGAAAATTTAACATTAAATCAGATGAGGACATATTTTTAGGGTATTCATCAACGAGTATAGCATATAGAGTATACATTAAAAGAAGTCAAGTTGTTGAAGAATCTATGCATGTTATTTTTAAAGAAACTGACATTCTTCTATCAAAAAAAAAACTTGATGATGAATGTGTAGATTTGAGAGAAGGACTTGAAAAGGTTATGCTCAATAATGCAATCATTGACACCTCTCAACCAAACAAGGAGAATGAGGATGGAGAGTAATCAAAAGAGCAAAATCAACCACCTCCACAAATTGAGATAACTCATAAAAGGTTGATTAAAGATCATCCAATAGATCAAATAATTGGTGAACCAGCCAAAGGGGTAACCACTCGTTATCTCGCACGAGATATATGCAATCATTTGGCTTTTATATCTCAAATTTAACTCAAAAATATACAAGAAGCTGAAAATGATGAATATTTGATATATGTCATGCAAGAATAACTAAATCAATTTAAAAAAAAATAAAGTGTGGACACTAGTTTCTAGACCTAGAGATAATACAATCATAAGAATAAAATGAGTATTTAGAAATAAAAATAATAAATCTATCAATATTATTAGAAACAAAGCTAGACCTGTAACCCAAGGTTATAATCAAGAGGAAGGCATAGACTATGAAGAAATTTATGCACCTGTAGCTAGATTAGAAGTCATACGTATGTTATTAGCGTTTGCATGCCAAAAAAGATTTACATTGTTCCAAATAGATGTCAAAAGTACTTTCTTAAATGAATACATCGATAAAGAAGTATATGTAAAGCAACCTCCCAATTTTAAAAATCATAAATACCCAGATCATGTATTTAAACTTTCAAAAGCTGTATACAGGTTAAAACAAGCTCTAAGAGCTTGGTATGAAAGGTTAAGTGAATTCTTAATACAAAATGAATTTTCAAGAGAAAAACTTGATTCAACACTCTTTATTAAACAAAAAGAGAAGGACATACTTTTAGTTCAAATCTATATTGATGATATCATTTTTGAAGCTACTAATGAAATCTTGTGCAAAGAGTTTGCTAAGACTATGGAGGAAGAATTTGAAATGAGTATGATGGGTGAGCTCAATTTTTTTCTTGGACTTCAAATCAAGCAAACAAAAGATAAAATCTTCATAAATTAAGCCAAATACACAAAAAAAGTTATTAAAGAGGTTTGAAATGGAGGGCGCAAAGCCATGTACAACTCCAATGAGCACATCAACAAAGATTGACAAAGACGAGAAAGGTAAATCGATAGATAGTAAAAAGTATCGAGGTATGATTGGTAGCCTTCTCTACTTAACTGCAAGTTGTCCTGATATAATGTTTAGTATTTATTTATGTGCTAGATATCAATTCGATCCAAAAGAATCACATCTAATTGCCGTAAAAAAAATTCTTAGATATCTTGTCGGATCAATAAACCTAGGTTTATGGTATCTCAAGAATACATCTCTTAAAATATTAAGTTATTCAGATATCAATTTTGCCGGTTGTAGATTAGATCATAAAAGTACTAGCGGATCATGTCACTTCTTAGGAAATCCATTAGTCTTGTAGTTTTGTAAGAAACAAAATTCAGTAACTACCTTAACTACCGAAGCCGAATACATAGACGTAGGAAGTTGTTGCGCTCAAGTACTTTACATGAAACAACATTTGAAAGATTTTAATTTGAAATATAACAAAATTCTAATAAAATGTGATAATACAAGTGTCATTAGATTAACTAAGAAATTCATTCAACATTCAAGAACTAAGCACACATAGAGATAAGACACAACTTCATTAGAGATCATGTGCAAAAGGAAGATATCTCTTTGAAATTTATAAGTATGAAACACCAATTAGCGGATATATTTACTAAATCTTTAAATGAAGAAAGATTTAATTATATTAAAGATGAATTAGGTATGTTGAATCCATAATCCTATTTGTTTGAACATGTTGATATGGTATGGTCCTTAAAAATATTGAAGAAGAGTTGAATTTCATTCTAGATTGATAATTTTATGAAATGTACTATGATTTCCATGTATTTTGATTGAAAAGTATGATTAAATCGATGTATGTATGTTATTGAATTGAAATCTGCGTGAAAATCTGGATGTTTCCTTAATTTTCTTCTTTTCTGTCATCAATGGGTCGACTTAGAAAAGTCTTCGGGTCGACTCAAATCACGATATCTGCTTAAGTGTTAGACGTTGTTGGGTTGACTCATAATTTGTTATGAGTCGACTCAGGTAGCTCATTTTGTTATAGTCACTTATCTGGGTACTCCGAATCTCCTTTCTTCGAAAATAACCCTTGTTTTTTTCGAACCTCGCCTATCGCTACTGTTCTCAAAGTCATCTCCAAGAGGAAGAGAACTGATCAAGGAGAAAGCTCATCAAAGAAGAAAATTAAAAGCAAAAAGGGCAAGGGTTCAGCAGCCACTGATGTTCAATATCTGAATTGAGAAACCCGCGAAAGGTATGACATGCTTTTCAAGACTAGAAAGGTTCCCGATGGACGATGTATCGATCTTCAATTCTTTGATCTCATTTCAGAGAATGGTTCACTGAGTTGGGATGGTACAACTTCTTTACCACCAAGGAACATGTCTATCCAGAGCTCTGTAGGATAGTTTATGCCCACATGCATATAACAATGGGTATTCATGGACTCTTTTTAAGTAGTTGGGTGAAGGAAACAAATATAGCGTTTGGGGACCAACTTATTAATAAAATTATTAACGCCCCACATGGTACACACCTTGACTACACCAAAAGAATGCATAATTATCCCAATGTCCACATTGTGGATTTCCTTAAGATGATCACTGGAAAAAAGGACATAAACCCTGACAAAATATTTGATGCCAATATGTTGATGTCTGAATATCGACTGCTCCACCATATGGTTAACCATATGATATTGCCCCAAGGTGGGAAATTTAAAGATGTTACTTTTATTCAGTTGATGGTGATGTGGTGCATTGTCCACAAAGAACTCATAGACTTGGGCCATCTAATTATTTCAAACATGTGAAAGGCTGCCCAAACTAAGAAAAATATCCTACCCTACGGCATGCTTCTGACCAAAATTCTTAGGTATTTCAAAATAAATCTAAAGAATTCACTATTCATTCTTTTTTATCCCACTAACATATACAACAAATCAACCTTAAAAAGGATGGGATTTATAGAAGTTAACGGCAAATGGGTGAAACAAGGAGATACAGCCGCACACCCAGATTCACCTCATGCTCTAAATTTGGATCAACTTTCCCTTCTACCAAATCCTGACCCCATTGATCCACCTCAAGCCCAAACCTCCACCCAATGGCCAAACCTCCCTCCAACTCAACCAACTCCCTCAAGTTCAGGTCCATCACCTTCAGGCATATCCAACTCAAATTTTGAAGAGATGAAGGCACAAATGAAATATCTTGTAGAGATAAATACAGGCTCTCATCAAGAAATAAAAAACCCAATTAAAGAATGAGTCTATGAATTTCAAATTGAGAAATTTCAAGAATAATAGAAATACATGGTGAGTGAAGAATTTCGGTTGAACAGAATCCTCTTTGAACTGAATGAGAGAATTGACGGAGCTTGCACGGCAGGAAATACCATTGGTCAATATATGAAGAAGAGCATGAAAGACTTCCTTATTGCCAGTAACCTCTTGATTAATACTGTATGACATGACTATGAAAAAGGCACTGCTGGAAAAATCAATGAATTTATTCGCAAGATTTAGGAGTTTATGGCTTGGGTGGTGTAGATACCTCAATTTTGACTAAACTGAATATCGACCGGTTTCGCAAGCTTTTCGATGATGAATGTATACATCAGCCACGTCAAATGAGCCTCCGTGCGAGTCCAAGAGTCCAAGGAGTACTGCAATGCATCCCAAAACATCTCAGGACACCTTAAAATACCCAAAATACCAAAAACACCTATTGGTGCAGCCCAACCCAGCGCTGCGCCACCTCTAAGTGGCGCACGCCACTTCCCTCCAAAAGCCAGGCGCCACTTCCCTCCAACCTAGCACCATGCCATAACTTTTCATGCCACTAGCCAAGCCTTCTCAGATCCACAAGACACCTTTACCCCTGGCGCACGTCACTTACACCTAGCGCCATGCCACTTCCACCTGGCGCGCGCCACCTTGAGAGAAAACTTCGGCTCCAAGTCAGCTTGCTCACCAATTATCTATAAATAGAACCCTCCATCCACCTCATTCAAGACCCCCAATTTTGAGAGCGTCAAACCTTTGCAGAATTGAGACCCAATCCCGAGCCCCCGAATTAAACCTCTACCAAATTAACAACTTAAAGCATAACTAATTCCCGAAACTTCACTTGAACTACCCAAAAATTCAGAATCCCTTGCATTGGAAGGACTCCAAAGACTCGAAGACTGCGTTGAAGGCCTCCTGAGGATGCGCCATACGTGAGGAAGAAGCTTCAGAAGTGCTTGAAACTACACTCGCCTTTCGGGATATACGGTAAGTCCATCTTTTCTCATCTCTTTCATTTATTTATCTTTTTTCTTTCTTAAAAGTTCTTTCTATTCGGTAAAAGGGGAGAAAGAGGTCGTTGGCCTCGTTCTCCCCGGTTCTATTTTCTATTATATTTAAGTATATTTTTCCGTTTTGTAGAAAAGTATGTTCTTTTTCTTTCTTCTTTGCCCTTTTAGCTTTAGAAACACATGAAATATATGATTTAGATTATGTGTCGAAAATCCTACGTGAATTGCTATCTTTTCATTTTTCTTCTTCGTATAAAAACACCTACACATGAGCACACTATTTTTCTTAAAAACAATAACCGCTTTTGAACCCCCTGGTATCGAGCTCACTCTTTCATAGTGACGCGTGCCACTTTCAGAGAGCCCAAATGTGGTGCACGCCATGTCCATGTGGCGCGCGTCAGGTGAGGAGGTGGCGTGCACCACCTCTGTTTAAAAACCAGTGGCTTCCCAGCATTTTTGCCTAGTAGTATTTTCTGCATATTTTCTATCTATTGAAATTTCTGTTGAAATACCATGTTTTTGTGTTTCTCTGTTTTAAAAATTCACTTACACACAAAGAGCACATTGTTTTCTCAAAATAGTAGCCCATTTCGGGCCTCTGAATGTCGAGCTCACTTTTCCATAGTGACGTACGCCATATCCAAAGGGCCCAAAAGTGGCACACACCATAGACAGATGGAACGCATTAGGTTGGAGGTGTCGTGCGCCACCTTTGCTTAAAACTAGTGGCTTCCAGTAGCTTTTTTAGCATTTTTTTTGTTTTAATAGCATGTTTTTATATGCATCAACGACACTGATATGCTGCCATCTCCCACTTGACACGCCTTTAAGTGTAAGTATGCAGAGAAAATCTTAGTTTTAGGTTAAGTTTTATTTTTTTTGTTTTCTTGTTAATATTCTCTCTTCAACCCCCCATTTCTGTATGTGTTTGCTTCTGATAAATTTAAGACAATAGCAAAATAAAATGGTTAAGTAGAGGCCGGTCTTCAGATCAGGTGAGAGGGGTGCCTAACACCTTCCCCTTTCATACCCTAGCTCCCGAACCATTTTCTCTGGTAAGAACGGACAAGCCCCTTGAAAGTTTTGGTTTCTTAGTTTATTCGAAAATGAAGTGGCGACTCCAATTGTGCGGCCCTTAACACGGACGCGTTTTGGGGAAAACCTCTCTTTTTTCCATGTGTTTGTTTCCTTGAGAACAAAAAGAAAAAGAGGGCGGGTTCCTCACAGTGGCAACTCGACTAGGGATTCTTTTTAAGAAAGGTGAGCCAAACTTGAAAAATGTTTCAACTATTCTTGTCTTAAAATTATCATTAGTATTAGCATTGCATGCATGGTTTTTCATCTCCTTTCTTCTCTTTTTTATTGGGTACTTTTCCAAACTAAAAGAAGAAAAGGGAAAATAAAATAAGCAAAATGCTTAGCTACCCTTCACTTTGGCAATTTACTCTCTCAGAGTTATGTGGGGGAAGTAAGCAAGCCTTCTAGCCGTATGCCCCTTTGGATATAGGCAAAAAGGGTCATTGCGTACTGTTTGACTTGGCTAGGTACTACTTGGTCGGAGAGGTATATTCTTGATTCCTATTCAGAAGGTACCCGATTACTGGACTACTAACCCTTTTCATATGCATTTAGTCAGCTTAGAACTTTCCCTTTAGGATAAATATCTTTATAAGTTATGTGTTTTTATTTCATGTTTGATTTCATTTGATTAGAGTAGCTCTTTTCTTTCTTTAGAGCCAGATTTCATCACCCGAGTCTCATTTTCTCTTTCTCGGGACCCTCCGTGGGTTTTCCCGTGTTTGACGCCATTAGGCTGTTGCCTAACCTCTGCCGTTTTTGTTGAGCCAAGTTTCATCACCCGAGTCTCATTTTTTCTTTCCCGAGACCCTCTGTGAGTTTTTCCATGTTTGACGCTATTAGGCCGTTGCCTAACCCTTCGTCATTTTTGTTGAGCCGAGTCTCATCACCCAAGTCTCATTTTCTCTTTTCTGGGACCCTCTGTGGGTTGTCCCGTGTTTGACGTCATTAGGCCGTTGCCTAACGTCTGTCATTTTCGTTGAGCAGGGTTTCATCACCAGAGTCTCATTTTCTCTTTTCCAGGACCCTCCGTGGGTTTTCCCGTGTTTGACGCCGTTAGGCCGTTGCCTAACCTCTGTCCTTTTTATTGAGCCGGGTTTCATCACCCGAGTCTCACTTTTTCTTTCCCAGGACCATCCATGGGTTGTCCCGTATTTTGACGCCGCTAGGCCATTGCCTAACCCCTTCGTCATTTTTGTTGAGCCGGTTTTCATAACTCGAGTCTCATTTTCTCTTTCCCGAGACCCTCCGTGGGTTGTCCCGTGTTTGACGTCGTTAGGTCGTTGCCTAACCCCTTCGTCATTTTTGTTGAGCCGGGTTTCATCACCCAATTCTCATTTTCTCTTTCTTGGGACCCTCCGTGGGTTGTCTAATGTTTGACGCCGTTAGGCCATTGCCTAACCTCCATCATTTTCGTTGAGCTAGATTTCATCATCCGAGTCTCACTTTCTCTTTCCCGGGGCCCTCCGTCGGTTTTCCCATGTTTAACGCCATTAGGCCGTTGCCTAACCTCTCTCATTTTTGTTGAGCCAAGTTTCATCACCCGAGTCTTGCTTTTTCTTTCCCGGGACCCTCCATGGATGTTCCCGTATTTTGACGTCGTTAGGCCATTGCCTAACCCCTTCATTATTTTTGTTGAGCCGGGTTTCATCACCCGAGTCTCATTTTCTCTTTCTCGGGACCCTATGTGGGTTGTCCCATGTTTGATGCCGTTAGGCCGTTGCCTAACCTCCATCATTTTTGTTAAGCCAGATTTCATCACCCGAGTCTCGCTTTCTCTTTCCCGGGGCCCTACGTGGGTTTTCGCGTGTTTAACGCTGTTAGGTCTTTGCCTGACCCCTTCATCATTTCTTCAGAGCTGAGTTTTATCAACCCGTGCCTTCTTTCCCTTACGATACCTCCCGAGGATGTCTCGAACCCTTGAGTCGTTAGGTTTTGGACCCGACTTCTCTGTTTTGCATCTAGGATCGGGCCTCATCAACTCGTACATTGTTTTTTAGTTTTGGCACACCTCCGGGGTTGCCCCCAACTTTCGAAGTTGTTGGGCTATTAGCCCAACCTCCTCTCTTTTGTAAGAGTCGGGTTTTCACTAACCCATACCTCTTTCTTTCTGGGACCCTCCGTTGATCATCCCGAGCCTCGTAGTCGTTGGGCTGGAATCTAGTCTAATTTTTGGTTAGCTCCTGCGCCTTTCCCCTTTGTGTTCAGTTCACCCAGAATTCCTTGAGTTCTAAGTTCCTTCGCCATCAAGCCACGACTCGATGTTTCCCGATGATAGTCCTCTATTTTTCTTCTTCGCAAGGTGAAAAAACTGATAGTGTAAGTCGATCTTTGTCACCATATTCCCCTTTTATCGAGTCAGTTAGTCAGGGTATAAGTCGGTTTTATCCCGTATCCATCACCATTCGAGGTCCGGCTCGTCGGCTAAGTCGGTATCATCCCGCAACACAACCACCCTTGCCGCATGAGCTCAGCTTCTCGTTGAAAAGGTCGCGCTTCGTCTCCCATCCACTTTTCTTTCTCACCGTAGAGATTCAGAATCTCAACGAATAAGCCGGTATCATCCCACACCCTTACTTTTGTTTCCATAGCCGTAGAGAGATAAGTCTCAACGGAAAGCCGAGCTACAAATCCCGCACCCTTCTAGCCGCTTGGTAAAAAGTTTTTTTCCCTTTGGTTACTCTTTCAAAACCTCCCCTTTTATGTCTAATCGTAGATATTCAGAGTCTCGACGAAAATCCAGGGCTTCCCTCACCCTTTCTTTTATTTCCATAATCGAGAGAGATAAGTCTGGACAAAAAGTTGGGCTCCTCTCGCAAATCTTTTTTTGTTGGCCGTAGAGATTTAGAATCACGACGGATAGGGCGGTATCATTTCGTGCCCATATTTTTCCTTTTTTCTTCGCCCGTAAAGACTCAGCCTTCTGAGACTCGTGATCGGGTCGTTAGAGTGATCAAAAATAAAATTTATAAAAGAGAACCGAGTAATACAAGCTACTCCGTAGAATAGTGTGTAAGACCGGATGTCGATCCACAGGGA
>JAUTBS010027508.1:0-14200 GCA_032361285.1 Aequorea victoria
GTGTACTTTTACTCAATAATCTCAGCCTTTAAATAGACATATGAAAGCGTATCGAAGAAGGAGGAATACTACTTTTTTCAATCTTCTAAGATACGTTTCATATCTTCAAAGATTTTACATCTTTAAAGAAATAACGGATGATGCTACTCCGTATCACATCACAATAACACGGGTGATGTGATATCTTGGAATCTGACTTTAAAAAACCATTTTAGTACCGATATCTAAGTAGGTAGTTGGTGTTTAAGTCTTCGCTGAGTGGACACCGCACCAACCTTGGTAGTTTGGATCTTTAAGTGAGACGAGTACGGCATTCTGGAGGTCGATGCACGGGTACAACTATGTTTTATGGTTGTAAGTCCTATAAAGTCTTAATGATGATCCAGTGTAACTAGCTATGGTTCCAGAAGGAGCCGAAAGAGAAAGCTCAGCGAGAAGTGCCAATGACGAAAGGGATAGGTAAACAAAGTTCTCATAATTGGTCGAGGCATAGGATGGTTAACAGTCCATCCCAAAACCTTTTATTTCTTTCATTTGCTTTCATTAAGACAATTTCAAAAAACAAATTCAGGAACACACTGCCTCCCAATGTCCAGACGATTTGTGCAATGTCCGAACGTTTTTTTTTTAAAAAAAAGTTATTATTATTAAAAAAAATAATAATAATAATTTTTTCCCTCTTTTCTTCTTCTTTCGTTTCTTTTAGTTATTTTTTATTTTTTTTACTGTCAGTTGTACATTATTTAGTCTTCTATTGTGTTTTTGTTTGTTTTCGTTAGTTTGATTTGTCTACTCTCTAATATTCATGAGTTTCACGACATAGCAGTTGAGGGGTATTTTCCTCCTCGTGACTCGCACCATTACTTTATCCCGAGATGCTCTCTTTCTAATTCTTTTTTTATTTTTTAATTAATTATTTCATGCCATTGGGACACTGACTTTCTAAGTTGAGGGGTAAGATAAGCTTAATCACATATGTTTTAAAAAAAAATTAAAAAAAAGTATATATAAATAATAAAAATAAAAAATAAAATCCTTGTTTAGACATTGAGCTTGAATAATAAATGTTAACACTTTAACGTATTATTGATAGCATAATTCTTCACACTTACTATTTGTTACCTAATTTTTATGTGATCTTTACTCGGACCTTCTTACACTACACACTTGGTTGCATGTTTATATTCTTGATTGAAAAGTAAGGATAATTTAAATTTCTTGATGAACACTTGTGGAGACTGTAACCCTTTGCGAATTTTGAGCATTTCTTTCTTAAGGAGTTTCAGTCTATATACTCTCTCTATTCTTTGAAAGTGTATCTAATTTGTTGAATAGTCTCATTAGTTCTTTATATTGGTTGAATGTTGAGATTACACAATTTGTGCTACTACTACAATCTTGATTTTATAAACACTCGGAAAACTATGTCATTTTTAGGAAATAATCTTAGGCCATCTTTGTTATTTGAGCCGATCATCTCATTTTATATCTACACTATTCCTAGTTCACCAGTTCACCAGTTTGAGCCTCTACATGCTAAACTTTTCTTTTTTAAACTCCAGATCCCAAAATATCTTAAGTTGCAAGTTTATAGAAGAAAGTAAAAAGGAACAGAAAAGATAGTGGCTGAAAAGACAGCAGAAAAGAAGAAAATGAGAGAAGAAAAGAGAGTTGAAAGAAAATCAAATGCTTATTCCCTGTACAAGATAGTGGTTGAAAAAAAAAACTAATGCGGTGTAGTAGAAAAGGACGCTGGTTGAATGAAAAGAAAAAAATATATGAAGTGAAAAATGGTGACTTTTTCATTAACAAGAAAATTCTCATGTTAAGATTTGCACAAGATATTTTTTGTTACCTTATACCCCGTACACCTCCTTTACCTAACGCTACAACCAACTGAAAAGTCCTAATTGATTCTAAATAATGACATGATTTGAATTGTGAACATAATGGATGGATGGTGTTGTGTAGAATTTAAGTTTTTGACATTTAACATTCCTTTCATGAGACTATAGATATTCATTGATTATAGCGTTCTTTGAGTCATAAGTATGCAGAATATCTTGATTTGTTTTTATTATCTCTACTCCATACATAGATCGAGAGTATTAAAATGCACATGTTTCTGAGTGATTATTTGTGGAGTGCATGTCTAGTGAGCATTGAGTCGAAATGCAGTTCTAATGGATATTTGAAAATGTCTCTGACTTTGAGATTAAGTTGTAATTCATGTTAACAAGTTTAAAACACACACTCCGAGTATTGATCAAGATAGATTTCTTATACAAGTTGACAGTGTCTTGAAGTATGTACGTCTTGTATATAAACTATTCAAATTTATTATTAATACTCAATGATTGATCACGGTGAATAAAAATGTTAGTAATAGCTTTTCTTTCACTTCTTTTATTTTGTTTGGCTTGAGGACTAGCAAAGTGTAAGTTGAGGGGTGTGATAGGTGTCTAAATAGACACCTTTTAGCCCTTTAAAATACACTAGTTAGTTCAATTATTTATTCTACTTATTTACTTTTATTATTTTTAATAATTTCAGGTACTTGAGAATGAATGGAACCACAACGGAGTAAAAGAGCAACAAGATGTTGGAAAGTACACTTGCAATTTTAATGAGGAGCTTTGAAGTCAAGTGGTTGTGTAGTCCAAGTGATTTAGTGATGAGCCTTCTATGCTTGAGGTCTAAGGTTCAAGTCTTGTGAGAGGTATTAGTTGATATATTTTTTAATTTTACAAGCAACACAACCACACTGGATTCCACCCCTGATAGTGCTGACAAATGTGTGGATTGGTTTGAATCAATCACATTCGGCTGGGATTGCTTCATTAAAGCATTCTGTCATCTTATATCTCATGTTTCTATATATATATGTATTACTTTGAGAACCAAAGAGGATGAGAGGAGCAGGTCTAGAGAGTGAAAAAAGAAAGGTTTGAACAAAGGAGAATTCTCTGCAGAATTCTCCCAAGTGTTTTGAACAAAGAATTCTCCCAAGTGCTTGAAGATAGGAAGTTCAGAAGCTCTCCATGGTGGTCATGTTCCAGGCCTTGGCAAATTCACCATCTTTGAGTGACTAGGCTCTTCACTATTAGGGAGGAGATAAAACTCTAAACAAGTAAATTTAGATTTATGTATTGTTTTGGAATGTATTATTTGAATTTGTGGTTGTATAATTTCATGTTCTTGGATTTAATCTAAATTTTTAATAAATGAATTTTTCTACAATATGTGTTTATTTTTTGTGATTTCAAATGCATTATTATACAACGGTACTATTGTGTTGTAATTAAGATTTGAGATAGAGTATGCTAAGACGAAGACGAGTCGTGCTAAGACTTTGTCAAGGATGATTCATACTTAGTTAAGATATTTTATGCCAGATCTTAATTATAATAATATTGTTGATGATCTCGTTAGTGCTTGTAGCCTAACGAATCAAGATAGATTTAAATAATAATTCCTTAATCAATATATAAATTGTTACTACAAGTTTAGAGTGGATTCAAAACCCTAAGTATTTTCACCATTTATCCTCATTTACTTAGCTTAATCTTTATTTAGCTTATTTATCAAATAAATCAAAAATCATTTTCAAAATTATTGTAATAATTAATCAAAGAACTTTATCAACTCAGCCTTCATATCCCTGAGGACCGACACCCTACTTACTAGTATTCCACTCGAATAGAGGATAAGTTAGGTTCTTTATTTATTTGTAAAAACCTCTTTCAAGAGTGAAAATGGTATCTTTACGAGTTCCTCCGCTTCTGACTCGGTGTCTATAACATGTGCCAAGAATTCCTGGCAACCCTTCTGTAATAGTTTAGTTATCTTGAGTGTTGACAGAAGATGAACAGGTGTCCTAAGCTTATTGCTTTGGAAGACGAACTCTTTGTCTCCTAGGATCTTGAAGATTATTCTCTTCCCAAAACAATCTAGGGACACATGATAGGTGGATAACTAATCCTTCTCGAGTATAAGGTCAAATCCTATCATACTCAATGGCATTACATCAATTACCATTTCTTGTTCACCCATCTTTAGCAAAAACTTTTGGTATATTGTTCTGATTATCGTTTTCTCCCCAAGAGGTGTTGCAATAGTTACTATGTAATCCAGGAATTCAGTTGTTATGCCATCTACTTGTGATATGAAAGTAGGTTCTATGAACGAATGTGTTGATCCCGGATCTATAAAAACATAAGCATTCTTATCAAAAGCAATAATAGTACCTTTCACCACATCCGGGATCGCTCATGCATCTTGCCTGGTGATGGGAAAAACTTATTCCGGGATAATAGGTCTCTCTGCTATACTTTTTTCGGTAATTGTCTCTCTGCTATACCCTTTCCCTCATCCTGTATTGTCTCCACCAATCCACTTTCCACAGTCTTCTTGCCTCCAATGAAGGATGCTGCTTGCATCTCTTGTTGTCAACACTGAGAGGCGATGTGCCCCGGCTGGTTGCAGCGATAACAGATAGTCCCATTTCCATCATTCAGACATTTTTTAATGAAATGATCGGTATATCCGCATCGATAACAGGTAGAGGATTTCCCTTTCTCGTTCTTATTGAAAGTCCTTCTATTCGATTGGTTTCCCTTAAATCCAGAGTTCTTCACTGTAAAACCAGATAATTTAACAATAATTTATTAAATTAAAATAATTAAATAAAAAAATAGTTTAATTAAAATTTATATATATTCTGAATTATAAATAATGATAATAATAAAAGAATAATGTTAATAATAATATAAGGAAAAGAGGAAACAAATTTAGAAAATAAAAATAAAAAGATTCTCTGTTGAAATAACACAGAATCGTTGGCTAGGATGACAACTGGATAGGTTTTAAATTAGGAAGATAGATCCAAAGGAGGAAATCGTGGGATGTGATCCCTGAAAATCAATGACTATTCATTTAAAAACGTGATCCTCTTTCCCTCAGAACTGCCATCCCTCTCTGTAATCCCTCATCTCCCCCTCTATGTGATCTCTATCTCTCTTTCTCCCTCTCAACACCGCTGGCCAGCAGCCTTCGAGAACTACCACCACCGAGCAACACCACCAATGACATCACCATCGTTGGCGTCATCACCCCTCATCGGTACCATCATCATCATCGGCCGTCCCCTTTCCTATTCTCTGGTTAGTCCCTCTCACACCCTCTGTTTTACGTATATACAAATAGGGACATATATATATATATATATATA
This sequence comes from Aequorea victoria, assembly GCA_032361285.1. Classification (NCBI taxonomy): domain Eukaryota; kingdom Metazoa; phylum Cnidaria; class Hydrozoa; order Leptothecata; family Aequoreidae; genus Aequorea; species Aequorea victoria. The sequence continues at coordinate 5,231 of JAUTBS010027508.1, forward strand.
TATATCTACCACCATTGTTATGTAGATATTCAACCTCTGTCAAAGATTAACCTTTAATCGTTACAAACACATATAAGGATATATGAATATATATCATACAGGGATTAAGAATAAAAAGGATTCAGAAAATATACATATTGATATATATATATATATATATATATATATAAGATAATATATATAACGAATGTATATATTTATCATAACAGAAAATTCATGTGTAAAATATACGATATATATATATATATATGTGGTTATATACATATATCAATTTGGAAATATGATAAAATAAAAATAAATAATAATCAATGAAGAAGAAAGAAAGAAAAGACTCGTGGAGTACAGAGATTTCACGCCATGAAATCTCTAGTTTGAAGCTTTGGGTCGACTCACCTTGGGGTTGAGTCGACTCACATTCCTTAGAACTGGGATCCTTCACCTGTGGGTCGACTCACGTGGAAGTTGGGTCAACTCATGATGGTGATGTCTTGGTTCTTTCTCAGACCTTGGCTTGGATCGACTCATGAACCCTTTGATTCGACTCATGGCCACTGTTGTTGGTCCTCCTTGGGTCGACTCATGAGCACTTTGAGTCGACTCATAATCACCTGTTGTGACTTGGGTCGACTCATTCCTTCCTTGGGCTAACTCACGTCTGTTTTGGTCGACTAGCGTGGAGTTGTATCAGTTCACGCTGCCTTTGGGTAGACTTACCAGCTTTTTGGGTCGACTCACAGTCGCCTGTTGTTTGGCATGCCGAGAGTTGTTGCCTTTGGGTCGACACATGACTTTGTTGTGTCGACTCATGGTCGCCTGTAACACCGTTCTTTTAAAAGCCTTCTCTGTTGTGTCAACTCACAGACCTTTTGGGTCGACTCAAAATACCAAAAATTCCTAAAAATCTTCCTGTATCAAATCTAAAGTTAAGGCTCTGTTTGGATATCAATTTAATGATAAATGAAATCAATTGATGATTAATGTAACACCTGAAATAAACTTTAAGACTTATGAACGGGGGGAGATTTTGTTTGGTAATTGAATCCAGGTTGATTAGCTTTATTTATTGATTATGATCTATTACATTGTATAATCAGGATGACATGGATCCCTACATTACTTTTGCTGTCATATTGTGCTTGCATTGAATATCAGGTAAGTGGTTTATCATACTACTTATTTTCAACAAAATCCCTGTATTCCCACAATTATTTTAGAAAATAAATATATATGTTTCCAAATTCTTGTATGATACTGTTAGCTTTCTCTTATAAACATCATGGTACAAATGTTTTGTCATGTATGATATAAAAAATATTCTTTATCTATTATGGTGCGATCATGTGATTTTTTTTGGGACCATGAGAAAGTTTAGGGGAAAGCCCTCTACGGAGGTGACTCTGGCCTCTAGAAAAAAGACCCAATTTATATCTCGTGATAACGCTAGTTGCTCAACAGTTTAAGGGACAGTCTGGGACTTTCGATGATCTGAATTGGAATCGTCTTAGGGAAAAGACCCAGGCGTCATCCTGTGTGGTGACTCTATGTTCAATGTTGGATTCAACAGGCCAAAGCTGTCCCGAGTATTATTTATGTTGGCATTGGTTACTTTTACCCAGGAGGTTCTTGTGGTTGTTAATGGTTTCCCACTGTATTGATTGATAATCATATTGCTATACTATTATTGACATTATTATGTCCCGATTATATTATTGACATGTTTATGTCCCGAGAATGTTGTTGGCACCTCTGATGTCCAGTTTGAGATATATGTTGATGACTCATCTTGATATCGAGATCATGAGAAAAATTATGAATATTTTGACAAAGAAGAAAATATGGATTATGCTATCGCCCTTTTATTTATAATACTTATCTCATACCATAATTATGTTAAATTAAAGTTATTTTAAATCCACAACTTTAGAACTGTATTTTATTAGGCATACTTCCATTCACCAGTTTTAGCTGATTTTGTAATTAAATATTTCAGGTAACCAATGAAGAAGCTAGTGGATGGATTTGGTAGCTTCAAGGGATCCAGGATTAGGACCTCTTAGGATATGCATTTCGCTTCCGCATTGAAATAATATTATCTGATTATGAATTGTTGGAACATTATGTGATTGAGACATCATGGGTTGTTTGTGCCCCGCATTGATTATTATGGATTTTGATTGATTAAATCTCTTGCATTTAGTATCTTTTAGAATATTGTTAGCTAATTGAATAATTAGGGCTTTCGTGATTCATTAGGCCAAGGCCCATGATCCATGGCTGGTCACTGCTCCCGAGTTGGGATGTGACAATAGTGGTATCAGAGCAAAAGTTTAAATATTACATCATGTCATTAGTAGAGGTCTGAATCCTCAGAGTTCTATATGTTATGAGTTCTTGTTAGTAGTTGATTAAGCATTATCTTATATCTGTTCTTATCCTACATTGATCTTTAGTGAGATGGCTCATCCGAGATGTGATTTGAGCTCTAGGTATGCGTTTATGGAGAATGCACAAGGGGAGAATACTCCTGGAACTATTCCAGTAGCCCAAGAAGTTACAAAAACCCCAGTGGTTTCAGTAGCCCCAGCTGCTTCGAGAGCACCAGCTATTCCAAAAGCCCAAGCTACCCCAGTTTCTAAGGGAACTCTTCAAGCTCTCCAAGCCCTGGTGAGCATGATTTTTGGACAAGAATCTCAACCAAGAGTAGTTAGCATAGACAGATCTATGAGATTGGATAAGGGCTTAGTGTTTGAGAAATTCTTGAAGGCGCACCCTCCAACCTTTAAGGGGTCAACCAATCCTGATAATGCTAAAACGTGGAAGCTACTTATTGAGAATATTTTTGAACGGTTGGGCTTCATAGAAGAAAATAAAGTATCATTGGCAACGTACGTATTGAAGGGACAGGCTGAACATTGGTGGCGTATCGTGAAGCACTAATATGAAGGAAGAGAACGTGAGCTCGTTTAGACAGAATTCTTGGCATTATTCGACGACAAATATTATCTGGTAGCTGTTAAGAAGCAGAAATAAGTAGAGTTTCTTATGCTGAAACAAAAAGGAATGTCAATGGCGGAATACGAGGCAAAGTTTCCTGAGTTGTCCAGGTTCGTGTCACAATATGTTATTGAAGAGAAAGATAAAGTGGTATTGTTCGAGAGGGGTCTACGCCCGACTATTCATAGTATAGTTTCACTATTCGAGGCGAAGTCTTCGTCAGAGTTGGTGACCAAGGCTCTTTTAGTAGAAAAGAGTTTGGATGATGCACAGATAAGCCGGGAGCTGCAACCTAAGAGGTTTAGAGACTCAAATCCAACAGGGAGTAATTTTGGAGGCAACCCCGCCAAGAGGACTTACACACAACCACAAACTTAGACTAATAGGAATGTAGGATAGCATACCCGAAATCTATGTAATCGTTGTGGACAGATCCATTCCTATGGGTTTTATTACGATGGTACATCGAGGAAGTACTTCACTTGTGGGAAGACTGGCCATAGCTCTCGATTGTAAGAATGAGGGAGCGAGGGGATAATAGGTATAATAGTCATTTCAGAATCAAAGGTCACCTGCACATCACAGTGGGCCAACTCATGGTCAGTATAAATATCAAAGAGATCAGAGACAGTCTGCTTTCAACATGGCATAAGGTCAGGATGCAGTCACTCAGGGACGTGTTTTTGCTCTTACTCGTGATGAGGTTGAGGCTTCACCATCTGTGGTGCAAGGTACTATTATCATATCATCTATTTCTACTAGAACTCTTATAAATTCTGGCTTTACGCATTCTTTTGCTTCACCTGAGTTCTTGCATTGTCTATCTATTACGGTAAAACCTTTGGATGTATGTCTCTCTTTGTCCACTCCTGTTGGAGACATAGTATTGCTACATGAAGTATGTCATTTTGGAGTAGTGGAGTTGGATGACAAGATATTGTCGGTACATCTTATATCGTTAGCCATTCGTGACTTTGATGTCATATTGGGCATGGATTGACTTTTTCAATATCATGCGATCGTTGATTGCTATTATAAAAGGGTTGTTTTCAATATACCCGGGTAACCAAAGTTTCTCTTCCAGAGAGACATGCGGTTATCTTCCCTTTATGCAAATCGAATGTTGAGGAAGAGTTGTGAAGGACTTTTGGCATGTGTTGTAGGCATCAAGGTGCCAGCGATGGAATTGGATGAGATTTCTATTGTAAGGGAATTCTCGAATGTCTTCCCAGAAGATTTACCTGGTATTTCTCTTAATCGTGAGATTGAGTTTATGATCGATCTTCTGTATGGTACTACGCCTATCTCTAAGGCATCACACATGATGACACCCTTGGAACTGAGAGAGTTGTAGGTGCAGGAGCTCTTGGATAAGGATTTTATTAGACACAGTGTTTCACCGTGAGGAGCTCCAGTATTATTTGTGAAGAAAAATAACAATTCTATGCGGTTGTGTATCGACTACAGGGAGTTGAATAAGGTTACTGTCAAGAATAGGTACCCACTGCCATGCATTGATGATTTGTTTGACTAGTTGCAAGGAGCTCAAGTATTTTCCAAGATTGATTTGCGATCTAGTTATCACCAACTAAATGTCAACGAGGCAGACATTTCGAAGACAACTTTCAGGACTCGTTATAGCCACTATGAGTTCCTAGTCATGCCATTTAGTCTGACTAACACTCCAGCGACATTTATGGATCTAATGAATCGGATTTTCAAACCCCAGCTATATCATTTTGTAGTGGTGTTCATTGATGATATCTTAATCTACTCTAAAAGCAAGGAAGAGCATGAAGAACATTTACGGGAAATCTTTCAGACTCTTAGAGAGAAGAGGTTGTATGCCAAGTTCATCAAGTGTGGATTTTGGTTGGACAACGTGTCTTTTTTTAGCCATGTGATCAATAAAAATGAAGTATCGGTAGATAGCAGTAAAGTAGAGGCTATTGTTGATTGGTCACGACCGACGTCAGTGACTGAGATACATAGTTTCTTGGGATTGGTGGGTTATTATCGACGGTTTGTGGAAGAGTTTTTTCGGAAGGGGGTAAAATATGAATGGATGGATAAATGTGAGCACAGTTTTCAGGAGCTTAAGAAAAAGGTTCACTTCGGCACCAGTTCTTACATTACCAACGGAGGGGAATAATTTTGTGATATATACAGTGATGCGTCGCATCAAGGTTTGGGTTGTGTTCTGATGCAGCATGGTAAAGTGATAGCTTATACTTCTCGCCAGTTGAAAGTACATAAGAAGAATTTTCCCACGCATGATCTGGAGTTGGCAACTATTATCTTAGCGTTGAAGATATGGCGACACTACTTATATGGGAAATCTTATGAGATCTACATCGATCATAAAAGTTTGAAGTATCTCTTCACTCAGAAGGAGCTGAACTTGAGGCAAAGGCGATGGCTTAAATTATTGAAGGACTACGATGTCGAGATACTTTATCATTCGAGAAAAGTAAACGTGGTGGCAGATGCCTTAAGTAGAAAGTCTTCGGTAGGTAGCTTAGTGTCATTAACAGTTCAACCTCATTTAGTAAAAGACTTGAGGAGGTTGAGAGTAGAGATAATATGACATGGGGAAATGACCTTGTGTAGTCAGTTGACAGTGAGGCTGACCCTGCTATAGAGAATCCGTATAGCTCAACAGGATGATCTTCAATGCAAAGGGAATGTGGAAGAGTTGTACAAAGGCGAGGTTAAAGATTTCAGCATCAGTAAGGATGGAGTTCTTAAATTCAGAGATCGGGTGTGCATACCTGCCAGCAGTGAGTTATGCATATCTTCGAGAGCATTTCTAGTGGAATGGCATGAAGCGGGACATAGCAGAGTTCGTAGCGCACTGTCTAACTTGTCAGCAAGTAAAAGTCAAACATCAAAGACCGGCAGAAAAACTTCAACCCTTACCACTACCCGAGTGGAAGTGGAAGAATATCATGATGAATTTTGTGTCTGGCTTACCTTGTACGCGTAATGGACACGACGCTATTTGGGTGATAGTGGACCGACTTACAAAGTCAGCACACTTTATTGTGATAAGAATGACACATACCTTGGATCGTTTGGCACAGTTATATGTGAGAGAAATTGTTAGACTTCACGGTTCACCTATTTTGATTGTCTCAGATCGTGACCCACATTTTATATCTAAGTTTTGAGGTATTTTGCAGGCTGCTATGAGTACTCGATTAGATTTTAGTTCAGCTTATCACCCGCAGACCGATGGACAATCAGAGAGAACTGTTCAGACTTTGGAGGATATGATGAGAGCTTGTGCTTTGGAATGGAAAGGTAATTGGAATGATTAGTTATCACTAACGGAGTTTTCTTATAACAACAGTTATCATTTGAGTTTGGGAGTGACACCGTATGAAGCTTTATATGGGCGAAAATGTAGGTCCCCTTTATGTTGTTATGAAGTTGGAGAGAGACAACTTCATGGACCTGATCTGGTGGAGGATGTGACTCAAAAAATTGCCACTATTCAGAATAAGCTTTTAGCAGCTCAAAGTCAACAAAAACGTTATGCCAATTAACATGGGAGAGACATGGAGTTTTCACATGGAGATATGGTATTCCTAAAGGTTTCACTTTGTAAGGGAACTATTCGCTTTGGCAAGAAGGGGAAGTTGAGTCCCCGATATTGTAGACACCCCAATTTTGACTAAACTGAACATAGGCCGGTTCCGCAAGCTTCCGATGATGAATGCATACATCAACCGTGTCAAAGGAGCCTCCGTGCGAGTCCAAGAGTTCAAAGAATACCCCAAGGAACACCACAAAACACCCCTTCACACCTTAACATATCCAAAATAATAAAAACACCTCTCGGTGCAGCACAACCAAGCACTGTGCCATCTCTAAGTTGCGCATGCCACTTCCCCCCAACAAACCACGCGCCATTTAAAAAGGAAAGCCACTTTCCTCCAACCTAGTGCCATGCCACAACTTTTCATGCCACTAGCCAAGCCATGTCAGAGCCCCAAGCCACATTTACCCTGTCGCTGCGCCACTTCCACATGGCGCACGCGACTTTGAGAGGAAACTTCAGTTCTAAGTCACCTCCTCGCCAAAAATCTATAAATAGAACCCCCACCATTTCAGAGGTTGGAACCCCCAATTCTGAGTACTAAACCTCTATAAAATTGATCCTGCAATCATATACAAGCTGAACCTCTATAAAATTGATCCTGCAATCATATACAAGCTGAACCTCTGCGAAAATATAAATTTAAAGCATAAGTAATTCCCAAAACTTGAAACTAAGACTATCCAATTCAGAATCCCTTGCATTGGAAAGACTCGGAAGACTCGAAGACCGCACAGAAGGCCTCCCGGGATGCACCGTATTTGAGGAGAAGGCTCCGGAACTGCTTGAAGCTTCACTCTTCTTCCAGGATATACGGTAAGTTTCTCTTTTCTCATCTTTCTCCATTTCTTCATCTTTTCTTAATTTTTGCATTCTTTCCTTCACTTTAATCATTAATTATGATGTTTTATCATATTTTGAAAAGATCTAAACATATTTTATTTGATTGGTTTTATGAGATAGATCAATTTTATGCATATATGTATAAATGTTATAATATATATATTGATTATACACGTTTAGAGTCTCTGGTTTAAGGTTATAAACATGATTAAAAGTTATCTACATGTCTTGTGATTTGATTCCTAACTAAAAGATGATCTTATCCTATAATGATATAAATATGTATGTATATCTATTTTACTGTAACATCATCGAAAATAGGGAATTAACTTACCCGAATTCACCAACGGTGATGAAGATCACGATGAGGATGATGGTGATGGTGGTGGTGCACGGCGACGGCGGTGCTGGGATAGTTCGCAGTGAGGGCAGTGGTGGTGAACAACGACGGCAGAGGGTTGAGAGATCGTGAGGTAACAGTAGAGGGAAACAGAGAGAGTCTGAGAGATTGAGAGAATGAGGGCATGAATAAAGAGTGAATCACATTTAAAATGGGAGGGAAATCTACAAGATCAGGGATTCCCTGATCTTCCTCTATAAACTCCTGACTTTTCTCCAACCAATCTCACCTATTAAGGAAGGACGGCTGACCCAGTCTTCACTTTTGGATTCATCTGATACAGCTGTAAAAGCTGACTCCCAATTCCTTTTTCTTTTTAATTAAATTAATATTTCAAAACCTATTTTATTACTTTATTAAATCTTATATTTATTTAATTAATTCATTTCTTAGTTAATTAAATAATTTATTGAATTAATAATTATTTTTAAAATTTTAAATTTTACTGAGTTTTACATGAAGTGTTCTTTGGATACCATAAGCTTCATGTAATTGATCCTACAAGATATCTAAGAATGCTTTTTATAGAAATTAAGTGTGATTCTTTTGGATTAGATTGATATCTAGCACATAAGCACATGCTAAACATTATATTGGGTCAACTAGCGGTTAAGTATAGAATGCTACCAATCATACCTCAATACTTTTTAGTGCCGACTGATTTACATTTTTTATCTTTGTCAATCTTTGTTGATGTGCTCATGGGAGTTTTACATGACTTTGCATCCTCCGTTTCAAACCTCTTCAATAACTCTTTTAAGTACTTGGCTTGATTTATGAATGTTCCATCATTTGTTTGCTTGATTTGAAGTCTAAAGAAGAAGTTGAGCTCACCCATCATGCTCATTTCGAATTCTTCCTGCATGGTCGTAGGAAACTCTATGCACAAACTTTCATTAGTAGCTCCAAAAATGATATCATCAACATAGATTTATACTAGAAGCATGTCTTTATCTTTTTGTTTAATGAAGAGAGTGGAATCAAGTTTTCCTCTTGAAAACTTATTTTGTGTTAAGAATCTACTTAATCTTTCATATTATGCTCTAAAAGCTTGTTTTAAACCATATAAAATTTTTGATAATTTAAATACATGGTCTGGAAATTTATAGTTTTCAAAGCCAGTAGGTTGCTT